>BQNB010019703.1:0-17500 GCA_026074375.1 Tanacetum coccineum | reverse complement strand
GTATTATCGTCCGCACAAATCGATGTTGACACCTTAGGACCGTAGTTGTGTGATATAGTATATTAGGCTATCATGTGCGTGTTGATCGTCCCACCTACCTAACATTACCTATGTTCTCCCTCGTGTAGATAATTCTGCCTATGATGATAACCCAAAGTACTGGCTGGCCTGCTACCGTATCACAAGGAGGGGGAATAGGTGTATGAGCTGGTAGTGGTAGTGGTAGGACTAGAGGTCATTCTAATTATCAGGGTAATGGTAGGGATGATGGTCTTGGTGGCCAAGTAGGTGGTCAGGGTAGTAAGGTGAATAGTGGTGTTGACAGAGTCCCTAACTTCTCTACCATCATTGCACAGTAGTTGCAGAATTTACTCCTCACTATTGTAGCCCAAGTAGGTGACCAAGGTAGAGGTTAAGGAAATGGTAGGAATCAAAACGACGATGCCGTAAATGAAAACATCCGGGGTGATGTTAGTAGGGGTTGTACCAAAAAGGAATTCTTAGCTTGTAACCCAAAGGAGTATGATGGTAAGGGAGGTGCTATAGTGTATACCCGTTAGATTGAGAAGATGGAGTCAGTTCATGATATGAGTGGGTGTAGGGATAGTCAGAGTGTGAAGTACACTGCTGGTTTATTTGTTGGTAAGGCTCTCATGTGGTGGAATTTTAAAATTCGCACACGGGGTTGAAAGGTTGCTGTAGGTATGTGATGTGTTGTCGTTGTATGGTATATTTAAGATGATTCAAGTTTTAAATTTATATTTTTCCGACTAAACCAAAAACAACACTTTAATGGGCAGTATACCCGATCGGTAGTAGTTTCGTGGTAAGTAGGGTGTCGAACACTTGAAGCGAGGTTAAACCTATCAATTTAATTAATATCTTGATTATCTAATCTATGTTAATTCTATTCTATTCTAAACCTATGTTAAACCTAGGCCAGTCTAAATCCTAATTTCAAACGGGAAAAGGGGGTTTTCAGCCTGAGAGACTGGCACGGTTTGGTTGGTGTCTATAATCAATTCAAGGCACTGTTACCCAAGCAGGCTAATTAACAAAAGATGAAAGAGCGGTCGAACCTTATATAAGAAAACTGTATTAACCATTATTAATCCGATTAGAACGTTGGTTTGTTTATTTAGTGCAATGATTTCTTCTCTCGAGGTGGCATATCATTCTTAAGACTTAGGCGTTACATCATCCTAAGACCTAGACACAATAATTCTGTCATAATTAAAGCATCCGCATAAAGCATCCTTATTTTCTAATTATAATCTATCTTAAGGATAAAGGTAATGGTGATCTTGTTAAACCCTAGCTCATAGAGACTTTACCTACTTACCGCTTAATGGCAATTTATACACTAGTATTCCACTTGTCTAACTATTCAATGGGATTAAAATGTTACTTGTTGAATTATCTAGGCCACCTGCTAGTCAACAAGATTAATAAACCATTGACAATATCCAATTAACTAGTTAAGCCTAAAGCGTATCCTAGACACAGACTTAGATGGACAATATTTGTGTAACTATGATTCTAGATGTATAAATCACTATATGGAGAGCTATCCCAGACTCTAGATCTGCTTGGTCCGCTTCACTAGATCTAGTTGAATGATAGGTCGCATACAAAAGCGCGTAAACAAGTATAAATTGATAAACATAAACAAGCACTCAACGATAAATAAAGAAATCAAGATAAACAAATACCAAACATTCAGATCTTCATAATAATGGCTCATACCCGAAGGTATTAGCCTTCAAATGTCATAATAAATACATGAGCAATTAATTAGCCAAGGTAAACTAACCGGGTTAACGAATGATACCAAAAACTAAACGATTACTAAAGTATATGGAATTACATGTTGTCTGCTATGGAATTGAATACGTTGCTTGACCTCTTTTGCTCTTTTTCTCCTCTAAAATTTGACTTTTGTGGTTTAGGTATCGAGAATATGATTTAGCATACTTAAAACTTGTTTTTGAGTTTTGTATTTATAGGGTCTGGAAGTCAATTGGATACGGCGTATCCAAGAGTTGGATACGGCGTATTGGGGATTTCTTAGAGTCGGGACCACGTTTGATATCTTCCAGAATATTATATTGATTCCATATCTTGAATATGGCGTATTAAGTCCTCTGGATATGGCGTATTAAGCTTTATTCTTGAGTGGTCTTTGGTAAGTGCAGGCACGGATACACTGTATCTTTCTTGATGAATACGACGTATTGGTCTTCAGAATACTAATCTTCAAAATATCTTCATTTAAGCTCCAAAATGCGCGCCTTTTGCTAACTTTCACCAATTACTCCATAATTACTATAATTCTCAAATATAAACGATTAAGTAACAAATCCTTGCAATAATTATACAAAATGGGTTAATAACATGGGATAAATGATGTTATAAAATAGACGGTATTTGATGTCATCGAATATCCCCCCACTTGAATCCTACTTTTCCTCAAGTAGCCTTTAGAAGTTTATAAAAATGTATCTCAAATGATGTTTTCCATTAAAGCATTTATTTGATCTATTGCAAGTACACAACCAAACACCTCACGAAATAGGAAGATGAAAACACTCAAATCACTCAACTAATCTATGTGGTAACATGTAACTAATTCGCTCAATTGCTCGGTCGTAATGAGTATTCTATCATAAGCTTGGTAAGGATACACATCTCCACCACTAAAGCTAAGGAGTAACAAGTTTATAAAGGTTAATATGGGTTTTTGTATGGAAAGGCGTACGGTTTGATCATACTACAATCTTTCACCAGAAGTACCACTCCAACAAGGCCGCTGAAGCACACATACACACCTAAAACGCCGGGATAGACATGTGTGTTCGATCACATCTCCATTTGAATTTAACCAACGGTTAGGATGAAGAATGATATAGGGTAGGAACCTTCTAATTTTCACCAAAAGTCGTAAACCAAGGAGGCAGCTAAGACATGCATACATGGCCGTAACGACGGAATAGACATGCATGCTCGAACAAGTCCTCATTCACATAAAACCAGCGGCTAATCATCAGGTGAGAGGGAAGTAAATTGTTGTTAAATAAAAATCAAGAAAAAATAGATTAAGACTTAAGATACAAGTTCCTAGACACTTATTTCCAGACCGTTACCATGATAAAGACACAACTATTTACAACGTCTTGATCATCGATCAAAAAATACAACCTAAGTTGGCGTTCCCATAACGGTCAACTTCCCAATCTTCCCAAAACTTTACATACTCTACAAGGCAAGTGGCGATATCTTCCACTTTATAGAATACTCTACATCGTTTATTTTTTAGACGTATCAACGAATAATCGATCCTTCGTGTAATTCCTTCGGTAATTGTGAAACGATTATCTTCAAACTTTCTTTCTCTTTTTGTATTTTTCTCATTTTTTTAGTTTTTTTTCTAACTAAACTTCAAATCTCGGTGTAGTTTCACCATCTTCATGATCATAATAATTATGTATAATTTCTTCGATAGTTCCTTTAACTTTGGATTCACCAATAATTGTGATGGTAGTAAAATCACATGAGCTTTGACTACTAATATACATTCCCATTTGTAATGTGCAAATTTCTAACCTTACCAAAGATAGAAAATGACACAAGCCTTGGGAAATACAAATGTTACAATTTAAGCAACTAGAAACTGTAAATTAAACTTAATCTAACAAGGTAGGTTAAGGTGTAAGGGTGTAACGAAAAAAATAGTTAGTGTAAATTCCTAAAGGATTGGCTCTACGGGTTGTTCTAATGGATCATCACTCTAAAGATGAGAGTGGAAAGGGGTTTAAATGGGAGGTTAACTAACCATTTTAGTTAGTTAGTAAGCAACGTGTAAAGCCGATTTGGGTGTAATCCTAAATTTTATCAATTTAAACAAGTTACTCCATCTAAATCCATAGTACTCATCACTGTGGTCTCGAGTGATATATCAAGCCAAGTTCTAAAGTCTACTACATCACCGGCACACTCATATTTTGTGGAATTTGGGTAAACATTTAGAAACGGAAAGGTTAAATCCTCACAATATTCTAACAAGGGTTATTATGTGCGGGTTATGTATCAAGTAATTTCACAAAAGTATGCTTGAATTTTTTTTTTAAATTTGAGCATAATTTAATCATTTTAATGTGAAAAATAGGACAAGTAAACATTCTAATTCATCTCCCTACTTAAATTATACAACGTCCTCGTTGTATAGATAAAACATTAAATACGGGAATTAAAAAGAATTATAATGAGAAACTCCCCTGATATTTGCTCGGTAGATTCTCTAAGTTGCGTTTATGAGCAAGATTGTGTGCTGAAAAACTGTCTTGAAGTTTCAAGACTCCAACACTTCAAGATCTCCAAATTTATAAATTCTCCATCAATATTCGTCGATATTAATTTCACGAGGTCCTGTATAAAATATAGGAAAAACAAGTGCAGTTTTATCTCTGGTGTATTCATTTGGTTAGACTCAAAATAATAACCCAAACTGTACAGGAAGTCGATACGCCGTATCCATTCCCTAGGATATGCCGTATTGATACCTGTATACGCTGTATTAATTTAATGAATACGTTGTATAGACTGTGCTGAAAATAAAGACTGGATAACATCTAGATAATCAATACGCCATATCCATGGGGTTTGGATACGTCGTATAGACAGTCTGGAAAGGCAGACTCGATAAAAATTGATAATACATTTCGGGTTGTCTCTCGCCAAGCACTTTTGTTTACAGAAAAGTCTTTAAGTTAGACTTGCCCCAATTTAATCACATCCTTATAAAACAATTTAGGGTTGAACGGGATGCCAAATGGCACATACAAATTCTTGATTAGGAAAATGAATGACATCCATTTGTTAAGATAATTACAAGCCATGATATTAACATTTAATTCTTTGATAAATGTTTCAGTTTTGAAAATTTTATTAGATGTATCATGACTTGTTTCCGAAAGCTTATTTGACCCATGTGCATAGGCACCAACATCGGTATTTATTAAATCAGGTAACGGTTTGACAGATAAATCCCCCGAAGAGTGTTCAATATCAACTTTATCATTATCATTGTCCGTATTCGATTTTGAATCATCAGGATAAATTACGTTAAAAGGAAATGGATAATTAAAGTTTAAAACCTTTTGTTCCTTTTCATCACATTCGGACAATGACTTTTTATCTTTCAAATTAAATTCATCGATATGTTGAGGACTTACAGTTGGTTTAGTTAAGAAATCTAATTTAGACGTTTTAGCATCATTGTAAACAATGGCTGGAAATTCTTTCTCGAAATCTTTAAAGAAGTCTAAATTATCAAAATAACCGACCGTAGGCTCGGGTGACGGAAACGAAGGCATATTGACTTTATCATTATCATTTTCCAAATCCGTTTTTAAATCATTGACAGAAATTATTTTGTAAGAAAATAATTTTTTGTCGAAAATTACCATGCAATCTTCATCGTCGGATTCGTCAAACGATATTCTAAAGTCAATTTCATCGTTGTTAAGAGAACTTACCGTAGGCTCACATGGGAGTGCTGCTTCAGATGTTAACGTTTCGTTAAAGACTATAGCTGGGAATTCAGTTTCAACAGATCCGAAGTCGTGAACGTCTTCATTATCCCATATCTTATCATACGTAGCAATTTCCCAGTTATATACCTTACCACGCCTACGAGCTTTTTCTTCCTCAAGCCTGATATACTCCTCCATAGTAATGTTAGGGTTGTCCATTTTAACCTGTAATAAATTCGCTAGAAAATAAAATTGTCAAATAGCTTAATACGCCGTATTCAGTGAACTAAATACACCGTATTGATGATATAGTCGAATACGCTATATTGGTTTGAAAAAAATTTATATGCCGTATCCAATAAATTGAATACGCCATACTGGTTTGAAAAAAATTCTACAGCATACTTTGAATAATGTGAAACACACACAAACACAATATACAAAATGTATAATGCAGAAAACAAGCACGCAAATATGCAAATTAATCTAAGCTAAACTAATCCTAATGGTTAGATATAATGTTAAAAACCAAAATATCAAATAAAAATCAAGATCAATTTTCACTTCGCGGCAACAGCGCAAAAAACTTGATGTGCTGTCGTTGTATGGTATATTTAAGATGATTCAAGTTTTAAATTTATATTTTGCCGACTAAACCAAAAATAACACTTTAACGGGCAGTGTACCCGATTGATAGTAGTTTCGTGGTAAGTAGGGTGTCGAACATTTTAAGCGAGGTTAAATCTATCAATTTAATTAATATTTTGGTTATCTAATCTATGTTAATTCTATTCTATTTTAAACCTATGTCAGTCTAAATCCTAATTCTAACGGGAAAAGGGGGTTTTTAGCCTGAGAGACTGGCATGGTTTGGTTGGTGTCTATAATTAATTCAAGGCATTGTTACCCATGCAAGCTAATTAACAAAAGATGAAAGAGCGGTCAAACCTTATATAAGAAAACTGTATTAACGATTATTAATCCGATTAGAACATTGGTTTGTTTATTTAGTGCAATGATTTCTTCTCTCGAGGTGGTATATCATTCTTAAGACTTAGGCGTTACATCATCCTAAGACCTAGACATAATAATTCTGTCACAATTAAAGCATTTGCATAAAGCATCCTTATTTGCTGATTATAATCTATCTTAGGGATTAAGGCAATGATGATCTTGTTAAACCCTAGCTTATAGAGACTTTACCCACTTACCGCTTAATGGAAATTTATACACTAGTAGTCCACTTTTCCAAATATCCAATAGAATCAAAACGTTACTTGTTGAATTATCTAGGTCACCTGCTAGTCAAAACGATCAATAAACCATTGGCAATATCCAATTAACTAGTTAAGCCCGAAGCGTATCCTAGATACAGACTTAGAAGGACAATATTTATGTAACTATGATTCTAGATGTATAAATCACAATATGGAGAGCTATCCCAAACTCTAGATCTGTTTGGTCCGCTTCACTAGATCCAGTTGAATGATAGGTCGCATACAAAAGCACGTAAAGAATTATAAATTGATAAACATAAACAAGCACTCAACGATAAATAAAGAAATCATGATAAACAAATACCAAACATTCAGATCTTCATAATAATGGCTAATACCCGAAGGTATTAGCCTTCAAATATCATAATAAATACAAGGGCAATTATTTGGCCAAGGTAAACTAACCGAGTTAACAAATGATACCAAAAACTAAACGATTACTAAAGTATATATAATTACACGTTGTCTTCTATGGAATTTAATACGTTGCTCGACCTCTTCTGCTCTTTTTCTCCTCTGAAATTTGACTTTTGTGGTTTAGGTATCGAGAATATGATTTAGCACACTTAAAACTCATTTTTGAGTTTTGTATTTATAGGGTCTGGAAGTCGGTTGGATACGGCGTATCTAAGAGTTGGATATGTCGTATTAGGGATTTCTTAGAGTAAGGACCACGTTTGATATCTTCCAGAATCTTATATTGATTCCATATCTTGAATACGGTATATTGAGTCCTCTAGATACGGCGTATTGAGCTTTATTCCTGAGAGGTCTTTGGTGTGTGCAGGCACGGATACGCCGTATCTTCCTTGATGGATACGGCGTATTGGTCTTTAGAATAGTAATCGTCAAAATATCTTCATTTAAGCTCCAAAATGCACGCCTTTTGCTAACTTTCACCAATTACTCTATAATTACTGCAATTCTCAAATATAAATGATTAAGTAATAATTCTTTGCAATAATTATACAAAATGGGTTAATAACATGGGATAAATGATGCTATAAAATAGACGTTATTTGATGTCATCAGTATGTCATGGGAAGACTTTAAGACTTTGACTAGGGAAGAATTTTACCCGAGTAATGAGATGCAAAAGTTGGAAACTGAGTTGTGGAATCACGCCATGATCGAGGCTAGCCATGCTGCGTATACTGATAGGTTTTATGAGTTGGCTAGGTTAGTTCCTCACTTAGTAACCCCGAAAGGTAAGAAGATTGAAAGGTATGTGTATGGACTTGCTCTACAGATTCGAGGAATGGTGGCAGCAACGGATCCAAAGACCATTCAAAAGGCTGTGCAGTTAGCTGATACTTTGACTGATGAAGCCCTTAGGAATGGGTCAATAAAAAAGAACCCTAAAAAGAGAGGAAATGGGAGAGAACCTAGTAAGGATATGAATGGAAGGGAGGATAACAAGAGGACTAGAACGGGAAATGCTTTTGCTTTAACCACAAACCCTGTTAAGGGAGGTTACACGGGTACGATACCCAAGTGTACCGCCTGTGGCTGTCATCATTCACCTGAGACACCTTGTCGTAGTTGTTTCAACTGTAACCGCCCAAGACATTTTGCTAGGGATTGTTTATTGGTGCCTAGGAATGTGAATCCCATCAATGCTAGAAACCCAGTTGATACGACCTGTTTTGAGTGTGGTAGTATAGATCATATCAAGTTAGCTTGTCCTAGGATAAATCATGCTCAGAGGCTAAGGGAAAACCAACAGAACCAAGTTGTAGCTGTTAATGGGGGTCAGGGTCGTGGAAACCAAGGGAACCAAGCTAGGGGTAGGGCATTCATGTTGCGAGCAGAGGAAGCTCACCAGGACCCGAACATCATAACGGGTACGTTTACATAAACAACCACTATGCCACTACCTTATTTGGATCTGGTGCCGACTATAGCTTTGTTTCTACTACTTTTATACCTCTGTTAGACATAGAGCATAGTGATTTAGGTTTCAGTTATAAGATTAATATAGCTAGCGGGTAGCTAGTAGAGATTGATAAAGTTATTAGGGGGTGCAAAGTAGAAATAAAAGGTCATATGTTTGACATTAACTTGATACCCTTTGGAAGTGGGAGTTTTGATGTGATCATAGGAATTGATTAGTTGTCTGACCATAAGGCTAAGATAATTTATCATGAGAAGGTAGTAAGGATACCACTATTAGATGGCAAGGTGCTTAGAGTATTAGGAGAGAAACCCGAAGAAAATATGAGGCAATTAATGAGTGCTAAGGCAAAAGAGAAAAAACAAGAAGAGATAGTGGTAGTGAGAGATTTTCCTGAGGTATTTCCTGATGATCTATCTGGATTGCCGTCGGTTTGGGAAATCAAATTTCAGAATGAGTTAATCACTGGAGCAATGTCGGTTTCAAAGTCTCTCTATTGTTTGGAACCTTCTAAACTGGAGGAGTTGTCGAGGTAACTCAAGGAACTCTAGGACAAAGGTTTTATTCGACCAAGCTCATCGCCTTGGGGAGCACCGGAATTTTTCATTAAGAAAAAGGATGGATCCTTTAGGATGTGTATTGACTATAGAGAACTGAATGAGTTGGCCATTAAGAACCTTTATCCACTCCCTAGGATAGATGACCTATTTGACCAACTTCAAGGATCGCAGTACTTCTCTAAGATAGACCTTAGGTTCGGATACCATCAGCTAAGAGTACATGAGGACGACATTCCAAAGACCACTTTTAGGACACGTTATGGACATTTCGAGTTCACAGTAATGCCCTTTGGTTTGACTAACGCACCAGCAGTATTTATGGATTTGATGAACCGAGTATGTAGGCCATATCTAGATAAGTTTGTGATAGTGTTCATTTATGATATTTTGATTTACTCTAAGACTCGAGAGGAGCATGAAGAACAATTAGGATTAGTATTAGGACTGCTAAAGAAGGAGAGATTGTATGCAAAGTTTTCTAAGTGTGAATTCTGGTTGCAAGAGGTACAGTTTCTTAGGCATGTGATTAATGGTAATGGAATTCATGTCGACCCTAGTAAGATTAAGGCTGTTAAGAATTAGAAAGCCCCTAGAACTCCATCTAAGGTTCGTTTATTTTTAGGATTGGCTGGATATTACCGTAGGTTCATTGAGGATTTTTATAAGATAGCTAAGCCACTTACTGTCTTGACTCAGAAAAGTAAGACCTTTGATTAGGGTGAGGAGGAGGAGAATACGTTTCAAACTTTGAAGGATAAGTTATGTAATGCTCCTGTTCTAGCTCTCCCCAATGGACCAGAGGATTTTGTGGTATATTTTGATGCGTCTGGCCTAGGATTAGGTTGTGTGTTGATGCAAAGAGATAAGGTGATAGCTTACGCATCTAGGCGGTTGAAAATTCATGAAAAGAATTACACCACCCATGATTTAGAACTGGGTGCGGTTGTGTTCGCACTTAAGATTTGGAGACATTATTTGTATGGGACAAAGAGTGTCATATATACAGATCATAAGAGTCTCTAGCATATCTTTAGTAAAAAAGAGTTGAATATGCGACAGCGTCGCTGGATAGAGCTGTTTAGTGATTATGACTATGAAATCCGTTACCACCTGGTAAGGCGAATGTAGTAGCTGATGCACTAAGTAGGAAAGAACAAGCAAAACCTAAGAGAGTTAGAGCGATGAACATGACCCTTCAATTAAGTATTAAGGATAGGATACTAGCGGCTCAGAAGGAGGCGACTGATAAGTCTGAAGGATTGCAAAGAGGAATAGATGAAATGATTGAGCTTAGGAATGATGGAGCGTTGTATTACCTAGATCAAATATGGGTACCTTTGAAGGGTGATGTGAGAACCCTGATAATGGACGAAGCCAATAAGTCAAAGTATTATGTATACCCAAGAGCTGATAAGATGTATTATGAGCTTAGGGATAGGTATTGGTGGCTGGGTATGAAGAAGGACATAGTTGTGTATGTGCGTAAGTGTTTGACTTGTTTAAAGGTTAAGGCTGAGCATTAGAGGCCATCTGGCTTACTACAGCAACCTAAGATTCCCGAATGGAAATAGGAAGGGATAGCAACGGATTTCGTGACTAAGTTGCCTAAAACTAGTAGTGGGCATGATACAATCTGGGTCATTATGGACCGATTGACTAAGTCTGCTTATTTTCTACCTATGCGTGAGGATTATAAGATGGAGAGGTTAGCTAGGCTATACTTGAATGAGATGTTGCTAGGCATGGTGTACCGATCTCGGTCATATCTGATCGTGATAGTCGGTTCATGTTGAAGTTTTGGCAGTCAATGCAAGAGGCATTAGGAACCCGGTTAGACATAAGTACGGCCTACCACCCTCAGACCGACGGTCAGGTGAGCATACTATTTAGACTTTGGAAGACATGCTTAAAGCATGCGTCCTAGACTTCGGGGGAAGTTGGGATGTTTATCTTCCATTAGTTGAGTTTTCGTATAAAAATAGTTATCATTCTAGTGTGAGGTGTGCGTCGTTTGAGGCTCCCCGATTATGTGGGCTGAAGTTAGAGAGGGTCATTTGATAGGACCTGAGTTAGTGCAAGAGACCACTGAGAAGATCTCGCAGATTAAGGATAGACTTAAGGCTGCACGAGATCACCAGAAAAGTTATGCTGATAAGAGGAGGAAGCCTCTAGAGTTTAGTGTAGGTGACTACGTCTTGCTCAAAGTGTCGCCTTGGAAAGGTGTGGTACACTTTGGGAAGAAGGGGAAACTAGTACCTAGGTTTGTTGGACCTTTTAAGATCATTGAGAAAGTAGGCCCCGTAGCCTACAGGTTAGATTTGCCTAAGGAGTTAGATGGTGTTCATGACACGTTCCACGTGTCAAACCTTAAGAAGTGTTTGGCTGACCCAACACTACAAGTGCCTTTAGATGAGATTTGAGATGATGATAAGTTAAAATTTATAGAGGAGCCTGTAGAAATCATAGAGCGAGAGTTTAAGAAGTTGAAGCGGAGTAGAATTACCATCGTCAAGGTTCGGTGGAATTCGAAACGTGGACCTGAATTCACGTGAGAACGTGAAGATCAGATGAAGCTTAAGTATCCGCATCTGTTTAGTGCTGATAGTAGTTGAATTTTGGGGGCGAGATTCTTTTAAGGAGGGTAGAATGTAACCCCTGCCCTTTTCATGTTTTGAATATTCTAATTTAGTCCTTTGACTATTTGACGTCTGTCAGTTTATTCAGAAATCATACCGTGCTGGCAGTGAAGAATTTATAAGTTATGAAGCATTTTATGGTTTATTGTGTATAATAATCCTTATTGGAGGATACTATTATGCTATGTAAGTTATGGGTGGTTGACCCGTGGATTTCTGAGAAATGTCAAAAAATGAGTCCCGACACGTCTGTTATGTCCAAATGAGTTTTTGGGAGGTCTAATATGAAAATATGTCAAGTAAATACTCCAAGTTATTGGAAAAACATTTTTAAAGTAAATAAAAATGCTAAGTAACTTCGAAAAATAATTTACGAGCAAGTTTTATGAGTTTTTAAGTGATCCCGACACAAAAACGAAGACCCTGAGCCCCTAGGACTCCTTGTAACCGGTTTTGAACCTTGTAGGAGACAAGGTGGCTTTATTTTAGCAACATGGTACATCCCTAGTACTATATACATTTGTTTGGTTCCTAAATACACATTTCATGCTCTCATTCTTTCAAAAAAAATTCACACTCTTTTCTCTTCTCTCTTTGGTTCGTCCGAACTCAAACACACACATACAAGTTTTATTTTCAAAATTTTGATCAAAAACATGAAGATTGGTGATACTTTGGGTTGATTCTAGTGTCCGGGTAGTCATTTAAACAACGTTTGGGTTGTCCGGTTCGCGTCGAAATTTATTTTGAAGACCATTTTTGTAAGTCTTTCAAATTTATTTTTTACTTGTACTTTTGGGTTGCTAGTGATGCATAGATGTTAGTTGTACGGCCCGATCGTTAAAAATCAAAAGCGAAAAGTTTTAAAAAGATGTTTAGGGTGCGTTTTTGGTTCGAAATAAAAAGGGAAAAGCATAAGGTTTTGTTAGTTTTGATATTGTGGTCGTGATGGTTGAAAAACATATATTTGCTATGTAGCTTATTTTGTATATAGCTTATTTTGGCTTATTGATGGTGTTCGAATAGCTTATTTTGAGCTTATTAGCTCACGGCATCCATAGGAAATACAAGAAGGGTATTTTTGGTTATTATCCTAGTATGCCATATTTTTGTGGACTTATATTATAGCTTATGGTGATAACCAAATGCGATACGTAGCTTATTAGCTTATTTTTAAGCTTAGTATACATATTTTTGAGCATATGGGCTCACGGCCCAATAAGCAATCCATAAGCCGTGGCTTATTGATGGCTTATTGTGGTCCGGATTACTTATTTACTTATTGGTTTGAGCTTATATACACTATTGGGCCTTGGTTTTGGGCTTAGAACGTATTTTGGATACATAAAAAGTCTAATGGACCCTTATTGGGCCTTAAAGCCCAATAAGCATTAACTAGTTATTTTGGGAGTTTTGACGAGCTTTTGGGAAGTGAAACGTACTTGTGAAATTATATAGAAGGTTGTTTTGAGAAAGTATCTTGGTAAACGTGGCGAAATGTGATTTTTGGAATTTGGTTCGGAAAGTGTCGAAATGTTGAAATTGTTTTTAAATAAGGTTTGATAACCTTGGAAAAATGTCATATAAACGTACGGGTCATGCCGAAATTTTGTAAAAAGTCTATACTTAGAATTTTTACTTAAAACGCAAATTTTATTTTTAATAATAAAATATTATTTTATTATTTTAATAAGTCGACTAAAAGACGAAAAATATAATTTTTCTCGAAACTTTTCCAAAATGTTTAGTAAACATAAACGTTCTATTTCGTATAGTATAAAAGATATATTTATGGTAACTAAGTGTACCGAATGGACCTATCAAAGTATATTTATAATTATTTATTATAAATATTTACTTATATTACTTATCCATTTTGCTAAATAGTATAAGTATAAGTATATTATACTCAGATATGGGTTTGATATGGTATTATGGAGTCATATCGTCAACCATCACACCACTAAAACGTTTAAGATAATCGTACAACGCATCTAACCTCTATGCATCGAAACCGGAAAAAAACTGTTTGGAAATGAATGATTTAAAATGGGACATTAATTGGACTAGGTCGTGTGCGGATGTTGTTGCATTACTTGTGATTTGAGTTTACTATTGGAGACTGTTGCTTGAGATGAGTTCTCGTAGCCCCACTTTTTACTGTTTATTTTCCTTTGGGAGAAAATGATACTCAAATGTGCTTTGACCTGTTTTTCTGAACTGTGCAAAACGTGATTTCATTTTTGGGAGAATCTATGTGCTTATGACTGCTATGTGAATGATATGCATAGGTATGCTATGCTGTGTGATATTTCTGTTTGGTTCTTTACCCTAATTAGCTCCAACTGGTAGGCATTAGGTGTGGTATGTCATCGAGGTTGCGACCTAAGAGCGTTGGTACGCGTTGGTGATCAGACTAGCGGGGATGCTAGGTTTGGGTACATGATTAGCTGGGATGCTAAGTCATGGGTTATTCACATATATTCACTGTCATATAGCACAATTATCCAATTGATTAAAAATATTGGCACAACGACTGGATTTTAAGTCAAAACCTACGAGCTCACCAACATTATTGGTGACATTTTCGAGTATCATTTTCAAGTGATGTTAATGATCATTAGAGTATGGTGCTTGTAGCAGACTTTAGAGAATTCCGTAGGAATCTTGTTTGAAAAGTCGTGCATTTGATGTACGCTTTGGATTTGATTTTCTTGAGGATCGAGATAAGATTTCAAGGACCCCTGTGTGGGCTTAAGTTTGTAATAATTGGCGAGTATGTGCTGTGTTCTTGATCTGGGACATCACTCAAGGTTTCATTGAGGTTAATGGTCATCATGACACTATTCATTTATGCATTTTAGATTTCTCTATTTTGTATCTTGTGTTGTGATTGATCATTTCGTTGCACTTTCGTGTTTTCGCTTATGAAGGGGTGTGACATCCTTAGACTTGAGATGCAAGTAGGTCTTGCATATGAGGATAACACTTCTTGTTATAGTTTAAGCTATCTTGAACAAGGCAGCTAATAAAGACTATTTTCAAAAGTAATTGTGAATCATATGACTGACACGTGCATTTAATATAGAATTTATTCCTTCAACTAGCTGTTAAAGAATGATGCCACTGGGCCTCTCGTAGAATTAATCAGATGTATGTGTGGCCGCACCCAAAAACTTATCTCGAAGTGTCTCGATGAATTTTGGTAATCTTGATTAATTACAATAAACGAGATACATAATCGTTAAATAATGGAATGCCATAGATCCATATCCTTATTTAGCACGACATTAGAAACAAAGGGATGATAAATGACAAATCATTGAAACTGAGACTTTAGGAAACTACACTCAGATATTTCTGAGAACATTGGTGTGTTACTAAACGCTTACCAATGCTGTTACATTTATTTATTTATAACAAGTCCAAGTGGGAGCTATTGGGATATGTCCATATCATAAATAAATATACGGCCGAAAATATGTGAGCCTATTGGGGCATACACGTATACACAGATGATACGTGTATTAATGTAATTAATCTATTTATCTTATATTAATTATATTAATATGTTTTACAAAATATTATAAAGCGGTCGTTAATTATAACGTTAGACGTTATAACTAGTTAATAGATGGATATTAACAAGTGAGGGACTTGTTAGTACGAAAACCAAACCCATGGTGTGCTTGGTTGTAGGCCGTCGCAACAAGAAAAGAACAAGGAAGGAGAGCGTCGATTTATAAAACTTGAGGAGGTGCTCTAGTCTAACTTGAAGAACAAGTTTGGAGACTAGAGCTTCATAAATTAAATGCCAAAAAATAATAACTAAACCCGTTTCTTTTCCTCCTGTGTTCGACATACCTGAATAGAAAATCAATATATAGTGTGCATGCTATTGTCATAATACCTATGTATGCTTGAGTTGTTTTGCATGCAACATTTTTTTTTTGGGTAAAGGGTTTCCCCGGTAAATATGTTACTTTAAAAAATGATTCAGTACAACGGTTGTGGGTGAGTCTCACATCTCAGCCCGTTACATAGGCATAGAAGCAAATATAACAAACACAACTACTCTATAGGAGGATACTACTAAGACTATATTACAATTGACTCAACAAACATCAAAAAATCTATTTCTTCTTCCTGCCACGGACTGTGATATCAAGATCATCACAAATAGACTGCAGATGCTCGGACAAATCATAATTCTCATACATATCATCATCTAACGGGTCATAATCATCATTATCCGGATAAGAATCCCTCCATTGTTCTAACAAGCTATTAGTACCATAACCTTTGTCACTTCCATCTTTACCACTCGTTGGAATCCTTAAGTTAGTAGTTTCAGGAAATACCAGTTCCACTTCACTATCACTTTCCATAATACCCGTAGGAACTAGCGGATTCACGTCATTATCCAACAACCTAAGTTTACCTTCACCAATTTGTTGTTGTTGGTGTTGTTAGTGTTGTTGGATACAAAGGCCACATTCTGTGAATTTTGGCTTGTGCTTGATGATCCTGTAAGTTCAGGTTCATATATCTTTAAGTTATTATACAAGTCATCCAAGCTGATGGTTTCAATTTCCACCTTGTTCCTCCAGATTAAAGCATGAGTCTTCCATTCATTATGGAAGACTTCTCAAGTCAGCTTTAGTTCAAGCTCCTGGTTAACACTTCTCCTTTGGGGGAAAAATCTTAACTGACTGATAAGTTATTTGTAAACTATCAAATGTTTTGATCCATTATTTCTGAACTTAATGCAGCAAAGTTCTCATATTGTTGCTTGAGAAGTGTCCTCTGAACCTTCTTGGACTCCTTGTCCCCCATAGTCTCCTTCTCTATAAGCCTCCATAAGCAATTTTGCTCTTGATATGAGTGGAACTCATTGGTCTTTGTTTGGGAGTGCCATCAACAGGGTTGCTCTTGCTTTCATCTCATTTCTTCTATCCTGTTTTTCTTCAGCAGTGGTGGGTTCATATTCCTGTTCGACTGTTCCAACTGTTCTCCTTAGCACTTTATTCCCATTCTTGATTACTTCCCATAGAGAGTAGTCAGTCATTAGAAAGTATTGTTCTATCCTCATTAGCCAGAGATCATAGTCTGCTGGGTTGAGGATAGGTAGTCTTGCAGTCAGATTGGTAGTAGTAGTAGTTCCTACCTCTATCTTATCACTTGAAAAATAGATCTAGGATGTATTGGTTGATTCTTCTTATTCAAAGCTTCACAACAAGCTCTGATACCACTTGTTGATCCTAATGAATAGATCTTTAACTCCTTAGCTTGTAAGGTTTAGTATCTTTGGATAAATTCAAAAATACTAAGAATGAAACTTTGAGTGAATGATATAAACTATGCGGAATCTAGTTTATACCACTAAGAAGTATTCTCAATGAAATAGTAAAGTATGTTTGACAGAAAGATATAACACAACAAGCTTCAATATATTAATACGATCACTCTAACTTAGTGATAGGGTTTACAACCTTGAAGCTATTTATTCTATGGAAAACTGATATTGAGATCTGTCTAAAACCATAACCTAGGATCTCCTTTTATACACCAAGGAGTCCTTTACAAGATAACTACAAATCTT
>BQNB010019702.1:0-66475 GCA_026074375.1 Tanacetum coccineum | reverse complement strand
AAGGAGAGGGAAAAGGGGGTAAGAGATGGATGAATAGTAAATTTGACCCTTACGTTTTATAATTTTGACTTCGGACCGGGAGTTATAAGGTGGACTTTTGTTTGGGCTTTTGGTTTAATAATTGGGCCAAGATTAATGGATTTGGACTAAAGATATGTTATAAAGGCTTAGGCTTTTAGTTTTAATTGTACAACTCTTAATGGGATGACCCGGCCCATTAAAATTGGTACGGGTTGGCCCACTAAATATAAATATGCCTTCGGCTTCGATTTCTTGCACTCTTTCCATTCTCGTGCTTGGTTTTGTCTGTTTTGCTCTATTTTTGTCCATTTATGTTGTATCCGTTACCTGCAAGACACAATTCACAATACAAACGAATACAATGTATTTTTCATGTATTATTGGTCATTTTTGGTCTTTTTAGCTTGTTTTATTAGGTAAAAGGTATGTGTATTTAAGCACATACCTGTGTCCGAAAACCTTAAAACAAATTCGGATCAACAAGCACTATTTTCGCAAACGCCTCCAAAAACATAACCAAACTTCACAATAGTGCCTAATCTAACCTAAACATATTCACTACTAAACCATTCCAACAAAATCCACTCTTAATATATTCTAATCCCTTCTCCATCTTTGTTGCAACAAACAAGAACACTCAATCTCACCAAGACTACAATATGAGTACATAAAAATACTAACATCTTTATTATTTATAAAAACTTACTTTATAAGCTTTGAAAATTATAACACAAACATATGGATGTATAGATCTTGAATAGAAATGCAAGAACATAAAGAAATCAAAAGAAAAAGGTAGGGTTTACTTACAAAAGTTGATGAACAAGATAGAAACAAAAGATCTTGAAAGAAGAAGAGTAGATCTTGAAAACCCAAGTATAAAAACCAAACCCTAACTTATAAATCTTGAAAACACTTGAAATCAAATGAAACCCTTTCTTAGAAACACCTTAGATCTTGATAGAAATGAGTTTGGAGTGTGTAAATCTTGCTAGAAATCAAAGTTGTGAATTGTGTTTGTGTGTGTGTTTGTTGCCGAAACCAAGGAGAAAGAAAAGAGAGGAGAGGACAAATTTTGCCTAATGAAATGAACCAAATGAGATGTGTGTATTTATAAGTTGGTATTTATAGGACAAGATTTAGGGTTTAAGGTTACATGTGACTCAAGCACACCAAGGGTGTGTGTGGAGGGGTGTTCGGCCGAGCAAAGGGACAAATGGGGGAATGACCAAGCCAACTAACTAGCCATGGTTTATGACTTTGGCTCCGAGTTTAGCTCAAATGGAAAAATAAATTAAATACCTCCACTAGTGGTTTTGTGGTCCAAGCTTAGTTCTAAAAGCCAAGGAGTGTGTAAGGTTGTGTTGGAAGTATGTGAGAGTAAAACAAATGTATCACTATCCTTGTATATGATGTTTGAAATTTAAATTTTGGTTTCCTTTTTATTTGAATGTGTGCCAAAAATTTTGAGATTAGGGGAGGATATGAAATTTTGAATTTTGTACTAGGAGACTTGTAATTTGTTATTATGGGTTTACATGCAAAGGTGGTAGGTTTTCGGGGTTCCGTTTGATCAAAAATGCTAAAAACGTAAACTTACACCAAAAATAATAAAATCGCAACGTAAATATTCGTAAACCACGAAATGACATAAAATGACTTTATTAATTATAATTCATGTAAATTAAGCTCAGTACGACGTCAAAACGCTTCTGATATTTTAGTTTTTACGCGGGACAACTTCCCGGATTAACGTCAAATTAACACGTAACTTATAAAAGTTAAAAAAAATGAACGGAATCGGTAAAAATATTGACCTAAAATTTATGGGGTGTCACTTATACTAATCCAAGTCGTAGGTTCCTTGGATGCCCACAGATCAATGGTGAAAGTTGTCATTTTTTAACTAGGTGGATCCCCCCATGTGTCAAAGAGCAATGATGATAATACCCGGTTTGTTAAGGGTGAGGAATCGAATAGAAACTGATATGATGGTGCTTCTTCAAGCAAACAGGAACTTGAAGATGTAGTTGACTTTTAGTTGGTTGGCATTTGCTTTTTTCCTACTCTTATCTTAGGTCTAATGGTTGTTTAGTGGTTCTCTTTTGGTGTAGTTTGATGGGAAGTTGTAGTTTAATGGTGTAGTTTTATGTATATGATCTAAGATGATGTTGTCTGATGTTGTCTAATGTTGTTTGATATTATCTGTAGTGTTTATGTAAGAACCAATTATTTTGGTATTGCAATAATGGAAATTGGTCTCTTTTATATACATGTTGGTTGATGTTCATAGTTGGCATTTCGTTTTGTTGTATGTGAGGTCCCAATGAACAGATATTCTTTAGCCTGTTAAAGCTTAGTTAACCTGGATAAATCCAAACTAACTATAAGAGAAACTGTTAGGATTGATAAAAGTGACGATCTTATTGAGATAAAAGTCTTATAATAAATAGATAAATAATATTGTGTAATAGGTTAGGTGAAAGGTTCGTGAAAAAAATAAAGTCACGAGACCCGATAAATAGTTAAAGTCTAAAAGAGAAGAGCTCCATGCTCATTCTTGTAAATGGGTATAAATACCCCACCACCACCTCATTTGTAAGGTGTGTCTTGTGTGAGTCTTCTAAGTGTCTTCTAATCTCATTCTTATCTTTTCTCTAATCCTCCTCCTCCTCCCTCTTTCTCTTTCTACTTTCTAATCTTTCTCTCTCTAGACTAAACACTCTATTGCTTATTGATCCTGAATTCAAGACCAAACAAGTGGTATCAGAGCTGCAGGAGCGATTTAGTGTTGTTTAGAGAGCTTATCCAGACAACTTATTTCGTCAGCTTATTCCAGCAGCTTATTTTGAGCTTATTTGAGCTTATTTTGTGCTTTTTTGGTCCTGATCAACTGTGATTATTCTGTTTTTTGTGTCTTTATTACTAAATTTGCTTATTTCAAGTCAAAACTGCTTCTTTTTGGTCAAAGAGTCAAAACTGCTTAATCTGGTCAAATCAGCTTATTCTGTGCCTATTTTCCTAATTTCAGTTGTGTTTTATGCAACTGAAATTGATTGCTTACGGTTAGATCGTAAGTGTCGTGGCAACATTTGTACAAAATTAGCTTAATTCATGCTTATTTTGATATTCAGCAGATTTTTAAGTCAAAATTCAGTAAAAGTGGTTACAATACTAAAAATCAGGAGTTTGACTGGTCAAACTCGGAAAAAGTTGTTACATAAACCAAAATCGG
This sequence comes from Tanacetum coccineum, assembly GCA_026074375.1. NCBI lineage: Eukaryota > Viridiplantae > Streptophyta > Magnoliopsida > Asterales > Asteraceae > Tanacetum > Tanacetum coccineum. The sequence goes on along the minus strand of BQNB010019702.1, from coordinate 63,219 downwards.
ATCTATAACTGCTTTTTATCAACTTTTGACTTTCAAAGTCGGAAGTTTGACTTTTGGTCAAACTGGTCAAATTCAGAAGTTTGAAAATCGTGTTTTGGGACTTAGATCTTGATCTGTAATGTTTACCGAGTTTGAAATCAAGAAGATTCTATCTCAGATTTGTTTCTTGTTTCATGTTTGGCATAGTTGTTAGACCCTCAAAGATCTTATCACAATAAGAAACAATCATCATAGATCTGATTTAATTCAACAAATCTTAAACTCGAAAATCAATTTCGGAAAATTCTGGTTTCATCAAACTCGGAACAAAGAAAAAAAGTAACATCAAGAGTGATCGAACAAGATCTCAGATTTGTGTCTTTTTAAAATTATCTCAAATCTCTAAAAGATTTTTAAACACTTATCATCATAGATCCAAAAACACAAACTCGGAATCAAGAACAATTCAAACTCGAAACTGCTTCAAATTCGACATAGATATTCGTCAAAACAAAGATCTTAGTTTTTGCCCAAAAGTAAACAAAAACGAAATAAGTGAAACCTACCTGTGTTGAAGTTCTTCTTAGGGTTGTGTGTTGTGTTGATATGAAAACCAAGACAAATTGTGATTGTGTGACTGAGTGAGCTTTCAAATAAGAGGCGTTGGTATTGTGTTTTAGGGTTAGGATTATTAAAGTGAGCGTGAGTGTTGAATCTATGTTTTATCCTAAAGAATAAAGAGAGTGGCGTGATGTGTGTGAAGTGAGAATTAGGTTTTGTTGTGAGTAAGTGTAGTTTTATACTCATACAAATTTAGGGTTCATATTGGTCCAAGGATTATAAAATTTGAATTGGGGGCTTATGATCTGATTTCGGTAACAAATAGGCAGGGTATTATTGTTATATCAAGCAAAAAATTTGGGCCTAGTTCATATTGAATCTGAAAATTAACAAACTCTTGGGCTGAAAATTTGTGATCCATAAATTGTACAAGTTTTTGTGTATGGGCTAAAAATTTTGTTCACAACATTTGGACTAAATCATTTTTGGGTGTATCAGTTTTTAAGTTGCAAGTTTGATAATTTGAGCGTGATTATAACGTTTTTGGTGATGATAGAGTATTAAACATTTTTGGTATACTCATTTTCATTTATATTGTGATTATCGATCTTGTAACATAGGATTATGCTATCATTTTCAGTTTTATCGATTTTGAAGTTACTAAAGGATCACACTTTCGGTTTCATCAAAATTGTGTTGTAGTTTTACTTTTCAGACAAGTTCTAAAATCGCTTAAGATATTGATTTTGGTCACACTTTCGGTTTTATCGATCTTGTGATTTATTTTCGATTAAAATTTGGTAAAACTCACATATTCGGTTGTATCGAATTTGTGGAGCTCATTTTCGAAAGTGTTCTTCAATCGCATCAATTTCATCGAAGTTGTTCACTTTACGGTTTTATCGTATTGTTGATTCATTTTCGTTGGATACTTTCTCGAAAAATACATCTTTGATAATCTCGAGTAGGATTTATTATTTTTTAGTGATTACCGAAAATTGAGAAAACTGTAATATTTGTGAACGATTTGGTTTGTGTGGAATTCATAGTTTGTGGGGATCTGAAAGTTCGTGTGTAAATTGGTTGGTGTGATCATTTGTATTGAATTTTTGCGTTTGTGTTGAAAATTACTTGGGTTCGTCATGATAAATAGGGAAAATGAGATCAAACGAGGAATAAGGACCGCCTTAGCTTTAGGAACTTGAAAAAACAACAATTATTTGCTCAAAAAGTCCAACAACAAAACACGAATTTGACTAGTCAGCTTGAGATGTATAAGGAAAGGGTTCGGATTTTGGAAGGTATTAACAAGGATAATAATTATCTCAACGAATTTCTTGAGGCTGATGAACGGGCAAAACGTTATAATCGACAAGCTCAGTCTCAATTTGTTCGTGATCGAGATATCATTCGAGATCTAGAAAAACAACGAGATAAATTAGAGTTAGATGTCAAGGATTATAAGAGACAAAAAGAGGAATATCAAAAGACACAAACGATTTTCAATCAAACACAGTGTAACAAAGAGGAAAAATATCTTGATGATATTCTTCAGTTACAAGCTAAAATCAAAGATCTTGAAAATGTTGTTTGTAAAATGGGCAAATCAACTGAAACACTTCGGTTGCTTACAAATGAACAAAAAGCTTTTCGGGACAACTTACGGAAGTCGGGTTTGGGATATAACGGTCCTTATGTTCTTTCACAAGCTTACGCCAAAATTCCTAAGTTGTATAATGCTTATGAACTGTGTAATAAGAGTGAACAACTGCATGTGTTTGATTCTGAGGAAACTCTTGAGGATGCTGAAAAGAGTCAATTAAAAATGAACGAGTTTCAAAAAGATGAAAAAGTTCAAGAGTTAAAGATACAACCAATCGATTACGGAAAATTGAACAAACTTTATGACAATTTTGTTCCTCAAAAAGAACTTTCTGCTGAACAAACATATTCTTCATCATCTTGTATATCTTATGTTTCAAAAATATCTTCTGAAGAATCTTCTTCTAAGACAAAACCAAGCATGGCATCAATGCCTAGTGTAAATCCAATGTTTGTGGATTTGAATGAAATGGAAAAATATTTCAAAACATTGTATGAGTTACTAGAAATAAATTGTAAACGTGAAAGCATTTTCTATACGTCTAAAGAAGAACAACGATTAATCGATGTTTGTGTAGAAGCAAAATACATTCTTCAAAATTGGCGTACCTATTTTGAAGTCTTTCAGAAACGATTTAACAGAGATGTAAAAGAAATGAAAGATGTTTTTGTTTCAGTGGAAAATGATCTTGATGAAACTTTCAAACAAAATGAGCTTTTAAAAGATCGACTCTTGGAAGCATCCTTAGCTGAAGATATCAAGAATCTTGTCATAACCTCTTGTGTGGAAATAAGGAATAAGGATTTACATGATGAAATTGACAGAATTTCAAAAGAGTCAAAAGATGTTTCAAATGAGAGTAAAACAGCTGATACGGTTTGTAATGATGCATTTGGAGTCACACAGGAATTGTCAAAAAGAATTGTTGAATTGGAAAAAGATTTGTCAAAATTTGAGGCAAAGAGTATTGCTTTTGAAATCGCACTTCAACACAAGTCTCGAGAAAATAATTCTTTGAAAACAGTACAAAAAGAAAATGAGAATTTTATGGCATCATTACAACTCAGAGAAGCTCATTTGAAATAAACTTATAAAATTTGTTTGAATCGGTTCAAAATCAAAGGTTGAGACTTAATCATGTTGATGAAGTCAAGTTAAGATAAATTTTGAAGAAATTGAAACTAAAACATTGAGTTTGGAATATCGAGTGACGGCATTAATAAAGGAGAATTGAACACTTAAAGTTGAACTTACAAAAACTGTTTGATTCAATAAAAAAGTCGCGGTTCCAACAAAAACTTCAATCTAACACAAAAACGAGCAGAAAATCGAAGTCTCAATTGTTTGAATTTGCTGAAACAAAGTTCAGTAATATTTTGGAAAAGATTGAATTTTTCAAAAAGTCACCGGGGGAGAAACAACATCTTTTTGAACACAAAACAAGTGTTTTTCAAATAAAGATTGATGAGCTGGAAAAGGTTTTAACTCAACAAACAAAAGATTTTAATGTTGTCAAGCTTGAATTGTCCAACAGAACTGCTAAATTTGAGGCGTATTTTGAAAAACTTGAAAAAACGAAAGTTGTTCTTGAACGACAATTGGCTCGTAAGGTTGATGATTCTAAAGCTGAAAAGGATCAATTTTTGAAAGAAATTAATCATTTGAGAACTCAATTGGAAAATCTGAAAGGAAAGTCTGTGAAAACTAAGTTTGATAAACATTCAATTTTGGGAAAACCACCAGCTGATAAATTGTTGATAAACTCTCAAATTTCAAAATCATGGTTTACTCCCAAAGTTGATATGCAAAAGAGTTTGTCAAAACCAGTCACTGCACAGTCTTTGCCTAAAAATGAAAAAGATCAGCTTTTAAAACGAATTGCATATTTGGAATCAAAATTGGCATCACAAGATATTCGTTCTTTTCAAAAAGAATATCATGAGTTGAGAACTTTGTATAATGCTTTGAAAGTAAAGTTTGATTCTCTTAATCGGAAAAGGAGGGAAACCAATGTTTCAAAATCTTCAAAACCTAGAGAAAGTGTTTCAGCAAAGGTTCACACGGGTGAATCCTCAAAACCATTTTCAAGAAGGGTTTCTCAGTTTACAACCTATTCTTTGCAAAAAGATAGGAAGTTTTCTAAGAATTCTCAAAGTTTTGAAACACTTACTCCTCAAAAGGGTTTTAAGAAAAGAGCTTCAAATGCAAAGCATCAATCTTTTGAAACAACTTACTCTTGTTTTACACCGGTAAAACAAGTGTGGAGGCCAATTAAGGAATCTCAAACTTTTGAAGCATCTACTTCTCAAAAGAGTTTTAAGACAAGAACTTTAAAAGGAAAGAATCAAGTTTTTGATCCACACTCTCGTTTTACACCGGTAAACCAAGTGTGGAGACCAAAGCAAAGTCATTTGAAAACTTTCAAATATTCTAAATCAGAAATGTTTTTACTGCAAAACAAGAATGACTTGGCTTTGAAAAACAAAAACAATGAAAGATTGTCAAACGCTTCTAAAACGAATTTCCAGAATGATACATCAAATGGTAACAATAAATGGAAATTTTCTTCACCAACAAGATTTAAAACTCCACATGAAACACCGAGTTTCAAAAATCAATGGAAAATCAAGAGGAATTTTAAATCTCCGTTGATTCCGCGAGAGCTGTTTTCAAATGAAACACCGGTTTCAAGTCAAAATAGCTTGTAATCATTTCAGATTGCAACCCGTGCCTCAAATAAAAGGAAAATGTACGTTTCAGCGCATTTATCCTTAACAACGAAAAGAGAAATCTTTTCGGTCTTGAGCTATTCAAACAAAACATTCAAAGTTTTGTAGCTCAAGTCAATGGCTTGTTATTAAATTTCAGATAACAACCCGGTTTTCAAATAAAAGAAAAGTGTACGTTTCAGTGCGCTTTATCTTCAAAAGAAGAGAAATCTTCTTTGTCCCGAGCAATTTTTTATCCAAATCTTTACAAAAAGTGTGCTCGGGACATACGATTTCTAAGTAAATGTCAGCTTAGGACTCATTCTTCAAATAAAGGAAAGTGTATATTTGTGTACATTTATCCTCACAACGGGAAGCTTACAACTTCTCGGACTTGAGCTATTTCATTTAAGATATTCCAAATCTTGCGCTCAAGTAAAATGGTATACAAAAGTTTGAACACAAATTTTCAAGAGTTATTCAAAAAGATTTTTCAAAATCCTTCAAATTGTGTGTTCAACACTCCCTTCCTCGTTCACTCATTTGATATATTATTGAGGGGGAGTATAAAGGAAAATGTTTTTACAACAAAAGAAAATTTTCCATGACAAAAATAGTTGTTGTCAAGAATATCGACAAGCGTGTCAGCGATCTAAGTTGCATCCGGTCTAGGGTACTCGAAAGCGTTGTTAGCATCGTTCGGGTTGCATCCGTTTGAGAGTATTTGAAAACCGTTGTTAGCGACTTAGTGACCATCCGTTTTAGATAAAAACTCTCTTGGCACAACTAGTTTTTCAAATTTGTTTAAAAACATTAACAAATGTTCCAAATCATAATCATGCTATATCCGTTTTCTCCCATGTGCTTTCAAAAACTCAAATAGCCATTTTAATCATTTGATATCAAAAATATCATATGGTATGCTATTTTTGAGGGGGAGAAAATTGGATTAAAATGTGATCAAGAAAGATCAATGCTTAAGTATGTGGAATAACAAAGTGATCTAAAAGACTCAAAGTGCAATAAACTCTTTCCTCCATGTGCAAAATAATTTTGAATATCAATGCACATGTGTAGGGGGAGTATTTCTCAACAAGTGAAACTTTCAAAGTGTTAAATGTTTTGATTTATATCAAACACTTTGATTGATTTTCAAATGGTTTTATGGTTTCGATCTTAAATACCCATCAACCAACTACCTCACAATGATCAAAGAAGAAATAAGGTGGTAAGGTTAGGTATTATCCCATGATCCAACCAGAACCGGAGGGATCTACCCAGGGACATTCCATAGATAGAATAGAAGTCCTTAGGTATGATGGAGTAGAATGAAAATAGGAATAATGTCAACTAAGGCATGAGCTATCATCGGAACAATCACAACATGATGATAGTAATGACGTCTTGGTGGACATTGAAGGGATTGAAGGGGTTGAAGAATGAAAAAGAAATATATGGATAAAGGGTGAAAAGAAAGAATCCCTCCACAAACTTTAGGCAAAAACCGAGTCAATACATAATCTATCGAATATCACAAAGATGATATTTGGTATTGAAGAAAGACATCATGGACCTAGTGATGCAATGCACAACCCTTCGCAGCCACTCAAGATTCTCTCAAAAAGAATTCTTGTTTCATTGTCACGGAGATTAAACGCATAATCTATTGACATCTCACTCTGAGATTGTTGATATTGAAAAGGTGGCAGTCTGCTCCAGTCTCTGATTACAAAAACCAAAACGCACTTATTGAGTCTAAAGCCAAATGAGATCAAATTATAAATCTCACATAGGACACAAAAGTACATTTGTATTAAACATCAATGATACAAAAGGTACAAGAGTCGCGTATATGTCTATGTGATATTGCATGTCTTTGTGACATTGCGCGGAACATTCAATAGTGATACTTAAGTAAAGTATTCACGATGATGAATGGAAATCCTACCAGTGCTAACATCAAGCCAACGCTGAACGTAGGTCACTAATTTGAAAAATGAATGTTTAATGATTCAATTAGTGTTAACTAGTAATCTAAGTGATCTAGTAGTTACCGTGTTCTTTTGGAATTTGTTTTCAAAAAACACAAACAACATTTCCTTGATTCATTCAAGAGAAGTGTTGGATTACCAAGGTTACTTATGATGTCACTATATTGATAAGGGGAGATTGTTGGAATTGAAGATAGTAATTGACTCTCATGCTTAGACCGCACTTCACACATGACTTCACTATCGAATATTCAGGCGTAACAAGATTATGATTATGTTTGATGGTCATCCAATATAATCAGGGGGAAGAGAAGTGTTCTAGCTGAATATTTCTATAAAGCGCAACAACTAGGGGGAAGAAATGTGTACATCCGGGACTTAATTGACTTTGGAGTATACAACACAGTGCAACAACTGGGGAGAATAAATGTGTACATCAAGGACTTAATTGACTTTGATATATACAACATTCAGGACTTAATTGACTTGGAGGTTATAGTTTCTTTCTTCTATAAGTTATTTGTGTGAAGTATGTGCGAACGAATGGTTGTTGTTGGGAATTATATTTGAGTTGATAAGACAAAACACGAATGAAACAAGATGGAAACAAGAAGGACCAAAGTTGTTATTATGGGATTCTACAAGATGTAGGAGATAATGAAGATTTGGTCAAAAAGAAGATAAAGATGAATAATTAATTGATTCTCTCATTAATATCTTTTATTAGTTTCCATGTAAGCCTTGACTCCTTATGCTATAAAAGGAGGTCCAGGCATATAGAAAAAAACACAGAGAAAAAATGTAAACACAGTAAAGGTGTGTGTGTGTCTAGGCGTCAAGTCCTCTAATGGACGCCTAGGGTTTGTTTGTTTTAGCCTCAAGAATCTATGATTCCTGTTACTAGTTAGAGTAACCATTCTAGAATTGATCATCTAGAATTGGGGCTATGAAGAACGTTTGGTTATTAATGAAGAACACCTTGTTGAATATCTTTGTTCTTATTCCGCTTTGTTTTTATAACTTATGAACATTGATATTATCCTAGATAAAGGTCTAAACAACCTGAGCTTAAACGATCCAACGATCTTTAGGTTTCCATAATTGGTATCAGAGCCAAGTGGCTCTCGATCTAGGATCTACAAGGTTTATGTATCGAATTTGTGAAGAAAAGGAGGTATGAATTTTCTGCTTTGAAGTTTGTTCAAATTCGGTAATTTGATAAACCCTAATTCGGTTCGTACATCATGAAGATTTTATCTAGGGTTTCGCTGCTTGTTACATGATGTATTACATGATCTTCTTATGTTAATTTGATTGCTACACATGTGTTATCACGCATCTTGATTTGTTGTACACGTACATCTTGAAGATCTTCACGTTTTCAAGAATGATTAGGGTTTGCTGCTACATCAGGTTCTTTAAAGAAACACTAATCAACAGTTGATGGTCATAATTGTTTGATCATGATTCTGAACATTGTATGAAGATGTGAATGTGTGAAAAGCAGAATGAATAAGAGAAAGATAAGGTTCGTGGCAGCGATAGCAATATGATAGCAAGTGGCAGGTTCAATGATTCAAGCTTTTATAAATATATCATATGGAGTAATATACGTAATGATATGTTCTATTATAAAGGTTCATTGGTGAATCATTCATAATGCTGGACCTTCATTATTGTGATTTGATTTTGTGCTGTTGATTTTTAATGATACGATCTCAACATGAAGAAAGAAGAGATTTGTTATAGCTGTTAGTTATGTGTTGGTTTGGTCAAACATGCGACTTTGATGGGATTTAAATAAAGAAGTGATTGAGTTATAAAAGATGTGATCTGTTATAATTCGGTTTTAAAGAGAAAAAGATATGGCAGCTTGTAAAGCAAAGTCAATATTGTTATTGTGTTCGTTGCTATTCAAGATGAGAAAACAAGTGCATGCATGTTTGTGAATAGTTGATACTGTTCGAGCACATCAGCTATCTGTTATCACTACTGGTGGGCTTCATATTACTACTGTTGGTAGTACCTTATGCTACTGTTATAACATGTGCATGATCAAGATGAAAAGATAAGAGATATTGGACTACCAACAGAAAGTGAATCTCTAATGCTATTATTTAAGAAGTATTAATGCTGCCCAGGTATGAAGGTTTATACTGTTCGAGTATATTAGTGCTGCCTGCTTTGTATATTAATGTTGTTCGAGCAACAATGAAAAGGTTAGTACTGTTCGTATTTATATTTGTACTGTCGTCCGAGAAACGAGAGTTTGTACTGCTAATGGTGTCCGAGAAGTAGTTAATACTGCTAGTTGTTGCCGATATCGGACAACACACACATGAGGGTTATCGGACGACACAGAAAATCAAGTTATTTTGATTTTCAAATTGGAACAGGTTGGTTCCAACACACACACACAGGTTGATTATTAGTTTGTTCAGATGGTTCTTGGACAAACATAAGATTTTTGGTTTTTGGTTCTTAACTGAATTAAAGGCTCGTATTTATTGGATTAATTGATTACAAAGAAGATTGTTTATCACTTATTTGAAGATGAAGTGGATTTTTCAGATGCGTGTTCTTATTATATCTTTTGGTCTTGGAGATAACTTGTTTGGTTATATACGGTTTATGATGAAGACTTGATAAAACTAGTTTTTACCTGATGTAAGGAGATACATTGTAGTACTCACAGGTATTTACTATCACTTGGCTCAGTGACTCATGTATAGGCATGCGGATTTATCAAGAGATCGAGGTCTACTCATAAAACGAAGAAGAAGATTATGAGTTCTTATCATATTATAGTGCAAGACATAAGATACAAGTTTGGGATATTCTACTTCTACATCAAGTTCGTTATACTTAGTTTTCTTCATCAGTAATCATTACATAGAGCCTACAGAATTAAAGATTCAAGAAATGGTTAACATATGGGTTTCAGGGGAAGCTTAATGTTAAAATGTTTAACCATTTATATGCTACATCAAGATGAAGATTTTTACTACTGCTAGCCTTTGTTATTACTGCTAGTGTAAGTTTCTACTGCTCAAGTTCATTTTTCTTAAGGTGCGTAATGGAGGGCAATTTGGGTCATTGGAATACTTAGATTAGAAGTATAATATTGGTTCGTAGTTGTGAAGATTAAAGTTGCTTATTTTAGTCCCCTACTTGATTATAACAAAAAGGGGAAGATGATTCAGTGATGATTTGCAACTTGTTAATTCTTGGTGGTATAGCATGGATTAAGGGGAAGTTTCATTCATATATTAACTTCAGAGGAAGTTCGTGCTTATTTGGTTTTGTCATTATCAACTAGGGGAAGATTGTTGGGAATTATATTTGAGTTGATAAGACAAAACAGAATATTCTTGAAAGTACAATGCCTTGAAAGTAAAATGCTTATATAAAAAGCTTAAGAACAGGAATTTGAATACAATGCAGGAAAAATAAAATTGCTGACAAGAAAGTTCATAAAAAGATAAAATATGATGCTTCGCTTGAAATCTTCTTCTATTTATGAGGTTATGTGGTGAGGTAAAACCAGCCTAAGTCTTCAATCCATCCAAATCATGCCATATTTGCTTATGGAAAGCAACCAATCAACATTAAAACGCCATTTGACTTTTCCCCAATTCCTTTACGCGTTTTCATTCCAATAAGGAAGCCTTGAGAGTGCCAACCTGGCACTGAGGTGTCAGGATTTGTGTGAGAGTGCGCTGAAATCGTTCAAAGCATTGGAGAAGTAGTTTGGGCTTGGATTTGGTCTTCCAGCCCTTTTCGGGCTTATTTTATTATATTTCAAAATTAGGGTTAAAGGGTAACGAGGTTAAGGGTTGTTAGATTTAGGGGCTAAAGGTGTAAAGTGGTAAGGACTGACGGTGTTAGTCCTTGGGGATTAACGGTGTAATGGCTTGAGGACTAACAATGTAACACACTTAATGTTGATATGTTTAGGGCTTTTGGTTGTTTTGGGCTTGGACGAATTTTGGGCCGGTTTAGGATTAAAAGGGTTTTAGGGCCTTTGTTAAATAAGTGGTATTATGTTAATGGGCTGATCCGGCCTATTAACTCAGGTGCGGGTTGGCCCACTAAGATGAATACGCATTCGGCTTCATCTTTTTACGCTCTTTCCATTTCTGTGCTTGGGTTTTGTTCGGTTTTGGCTTTGTTTTTTTGTCTTTTTATGAATATCCGTAACATGCACAATACATAACATAAAACAAGCATATATTTGGCATTTTAAGTCCGTTTTTGGTTAATTAAGCTTGTTTTATTGAGAAAAAGGTATGTGTATTTAAGCACATACCAAATCCCCTCATACTAAACTGTTGTTGTGTCCTCACGCAATGAGATAAATCCATGTTTAGAAAACCAAGAATTTCAACTCCCTTAAATTAAATACCTTGAAAAGTAGCAAAGTTTAAAATTTAAAGGATTTAAGAAATTACTAGTTTTTTTTAAACACTCCCCATTTTCACCATTTTCTTTCTTGCACACTTATTTTTCTTATTTTTCATTATATACAACATGCTTGACTTTCATTATTGATCATAACTTTTAGAATCACTGAATAAGAAACACCTAAATCCTAAGGTGCACTGGAAAGATAAATTCATCGTCCTTGATTTTTCACTTATTCCCAAACTAAGCTTAAAAACAAAATCATTGTTAATTACAAGTTGGGATGCTAACGCTACTCATATTTGCAATTTGTGTAAAACTTCTCCTCCCGATAGTTATTATATATTAAGGTGTGTGTGCTCAGTTTGAATTTTGACCATCCAACCCACGTTTTTAGATAGTTATAACCTTTTCAAGTTTCACGTTCCACTTTTAGTTATATAAATTCAAAGGTGAGATTGTCCCATGTAGCAACATTTCTTCTCGGCACATCCCAACCTCGTCGGCTAAGTGATCGGGCTTTTGACACCCCTTAGAGAATAATCTGTCGAGATTCTCCGACTTTTGAATCCTTTACTAAAATTTTTCCGTAAAACTTAGTAAGTTTATAACTCAAAGCAAGCTAATTCCTCCAAAATTAAGACATTGTAGGTAAGTTAATTCCTTTAGAGTGACTTTCTTCTCGGAACCTCCCGGCCTCATCGGTCAAGTGCCCAGGCTTTTGACACCTCACAGAGAATACGGATCAGAATTAACAAACGTTCGGTTTCAAAGTTTTGTAGGGATTAACAAGTTTAAGTTTAAAGGAATGTTTAAATTTTAGAAAAAGACATTTTTCCTTTATTTATTAAGCAACTATACTAGCAACATTACTATATTTTTCACATCATTTCCATTTTTTTTCTTTTTTTTGCTACATTTATATTCACACCGTAAAAAGGGAAAATTTCTTTTTAGAAAATTAAAACATATTTTGATCAAAAACTCTTATTTATCAATTCATCGATAAAACTTTTTACTCTAAAAATGTTGATCTTAACGAACTTTTAAGAGTGATAAAACTCTAACTTGTCTTTCAAAAAGAGCACGTATTATTAGTCATTTTAAAAGCTACTAGGAGAAAAAGCCGTAAATTACACTTATGAGCTTTTAAGATTTCCAACTAATCCTTGCTTAGCATTCCAACTTATATTTAACTCTATTATTTCTCGTTCTTCGCAAATTTAAAATCTTTAATAAAAAGATCCGTGAATGCTTAGCCAAATAAAATTAAGCTTTGCATATTTAAAGTCATTTATGAAAACTTGCAAAATCTTGGCCTTTTGGGCTAGAATTCGCATTTTAAAGCTTCTTGTATAAAAGACTAGCAAAAGCTTATACATTATGCTCGGTCAAGTCAAAAATTATTCTTATTCTCACCAGCGGAAAGTCAACATGTGTGATAAACACTTATTTTATTTTTGCAAATTTTTTAAATTTTAGCCTAAAATCACATTTTTTTGTATTTTCTTGGTAAAACGGGGTTACGTAAAAGACATAGACAAAAGCAAGTGGGATCAAATCGATAGATTCCCCCCTCATACTAGAATGATACATTGTCCTTAATGTGGGGGTGCCACCCCCTCATACTAATTTCAATGTATATTCCTAATATAAAAGGGAATCTCACGTAAATCTAAAGCCGTTTATTAATTATGTCAAAGATTAAACGTTAGTCAATAAGATCAAGGATATAGGATTCCCGAAATAAGCATGCAAAGGGATGAAGATCGAGTGAGCGTTGGATAAAACCACAAGCACGAGATTCTTCATAATCTGGGTAATCCTAAAAAACATCACAGACAACAAAAACACAAGATTGAAAGAGGCGAGCCCCCTCATGTCACACTTATTAGAAAAGAGAAAGAAGACAAAAACACGCGTTGCCTCTCGAGAAGTGCTTTGTTTTTGTTAACCGAGTCACGAGCTTGACTCGACCCTGAATTTAATTGTCCATGGGGAAGGTTTGGAGATCCGGGACAACCATGGGTGGTATGTCCCCTCCAAAGTAATGTTTGAGTCTATGACCGTTCACCTTGAAGTTAGGTCCGTTAGTTGAAGATAACTCAACGGTACCATAAGGGAAAACTTGGGTGACGGTGAACGGTCCGGTCCAGCGGGTCTTAAGCTTGCCCGAGAAAATCTTTAATCGAGAATTAAAGAGAAGGACTCGATCACCAACGTTAAAGACGCGGTTCTTGATTTTGGAGTCGTGAATCTTCTTCGTTTTCTCTTTGTAGATTAAAGAGTTCTCGTAAGCTTGATCACGAAGTTCATTAAGTTCATTCATTTGAACTTTCCGGTGATCACCCGCGGTCTTAAGGTCGAAGTTGCAGTGCTTCAAGGCCCAATAGGCCTTATGTTCAAGCTCGATGGGAAGATGACAAGCCTTTCCGTACACAAGCTTATAAGGGGTACACCCGATGGGTGTCTTAAACGCGGTACGGAAGGCCCATAATGCATCTTCCAACTTATCGGACCAAGAAGCACGGTTTTCACCTACGGTTCTTTCTAATATACGTTTCAAACCATGATTTGAAACCTCCACTTGTCCACTCGTTTGTGGATGATACGCGGTAGAAAGTCGGTGGGTAACCCCATATTTAAGCATGACCTTTGCGAATTGGTCATTGCAAAAATGAGTACCGCGATCACTAATAATAGCACGAGGAGTTCCAAAACGGGCGAAGAGAGATTTTAAGAACTTACAAACAACTCGGGCATCATTAGTGGGGAGCGCTTTCGCTTCAACCCATTTTGACAAGTAGTCAACGGCCACGAGAATGTACTTGTTCCCTCGTGAAGACGGGAACGGGCCCATAAAGTCGATGCCCCATATGTCAAAGATCTCGCAAACTTGAATTGCATTTTGAGGCATCTCATCACGTTGCGAGATTTTGCCTTGACGTTGACAAGCGTCACACCGTGTGACCAAGTCATAGGCATCTCGATAAATCATCGGCCAATAGAAACCGGAATCAAAGACTTTTTTAGCGGGGTGGTTGGCACCATGATGTCCCCCGGTGGGTCTATTGTGGCAAGCCATAAGGATATCAATGGCTTCTTGGCCGTATACACACCGTCTAATCACTTGATCCGTGCAAATCCTAAACAAGTAGGGGTCGTCCTAAAAATAATGCTTAACATCCTTAAAGAATTTATTCTTTTGTTGGGACGACATCTCTTTCACAATAAAGTTCCTCGCATGGTAATTTGCAATATCGGCAAACCATGGGGTGTTAGCATCACCACGAAAAGTAACCATCCCAAGTAGGGGTGAGCATATGTCTAAGACCGGACTGGACAGGCCAAGATCGGACTGGACTGAGGACCAAAATGGTCCATATTGCCGGATCGCGGACCAGACCAAAATGGTACGGTCCGGGTTGGTCCGGCCCGGGTCGGTCTTTGGTCCGGTCCGGTCCTACACGGCATTATCATCAGGTTTTTGGTTGGACCAGACCGGACAGAGGACCGAATTGGTCTAAAATACCAGATCGCGAACCGGACCGAAACACCTTCGGTCCGGTCCGGTCGGTCCGGTCCGGTTCGGTCCTGTCTTCCGGTCCGGTCTGGTCGACGGTCCGGTATGCTCACCCCTAATCCCAAGTGTCTTAAGAGGAAATTTTTTGGTAATTTCTTTTTTCTCGAAATTACTTTGATGGGAATTCTCTAGTCTAGACAAGTGGTCGGCCGGTAGATTCTCTGCTCCTTTTTTTTTATCATGGATAATGACATCAAATTCTTGGAGGAGGAGAATCCAACAGAGCAATCTCGGTTTAGTATCTTGCTTAGCGAGTAGATACTTAAGAGCTGAGTGGTCTGTATACACTATGGTCTTTGACAAGACTAGATAAGGTCGGAATTTCTCAAAAGCATATACTACGGCTAATAATTCTTTTTCTGTAGTAGTATAATGGGCTTGGGCATCGGTCATAGTCTTGCTCGCATAGTGTATTGATTGAAAATGTTTGGTCTTTCGTTGCCCTAGGACTGCCCCAACTGCAAAGTCACTAGCATCACACATAATTTCAAAGGGCAAGTCCCAATCGGGGGCAACTAATATTGGAGCTTCGGTTAGTTTCTTCTTAAGGGTCTCAAACGCCTCTCTACACTCGGTCAAGAAAATGAACGGAGTGTCTTTTTCGAAAAGATGGGTCATCAGTCGGGCGATTTTAGAAAAATCTTAAATAAATCGACGATAAAACCCGGCGTGACCTAGAAAACTCCGAATTCCTTTGACGGATGTAGGAGGAGGTAATTTTGCAATAACATCAACTTTTGCTCTATCTACCTCAATCTCAGATTTCGAAATCTTGTGGCCGAGGACAATGTCCTCTTTGACCATGAAATGACACTTCTCCTAATTTAGAACAAGATTGGTGTCTTCGCACCTTTTGAGCATTTTGTCTAAATAGGAGAGGCAAGATGAGAAGGAATCCCCAAAGACCGAGAAATCATCCATGAAGACTTCCATAGTTTCCTCGATCATGTCGTGGAAAATGGCCATCATGCACCTTTGGAACGTGCCAGGAGCATTACATAAGCCGAAAGGCATACATCGATAGGCAAACGTTCCATAAGGGCAAGTGAAAGTTGTCTTCTCTTGGTCTTGCGGGTCAATAGGGATTTGGAAATACCTAGAGAATCCATCTAAGAAACAATAGTACTCGTTCCCAGCTAATCGTTCTAACATTTGGTCCATGAAGGGTAACGGGAAATGGTCTTTTCGGGTAGCATCGTTAAGTTTCCTATAGTCAATACAAACACGCCACCCGGTAACTAACCTAGTCGGAATTAACTCGTTATCTTCATTTGTCACAACGGTCATTCCACCCTTTTTGGGTACACAATGCACGGGGCTAACCCACGGACTATCCGAGATAGGGTAAATCAATCCGGCATCAAGGAGTTTTACAACTTCCTTTTTGATAACTTCATGAATTTTTGGATTAACCCTTCTTTGATGTTGGACCGCCGGTTTAAAGTCATCCTCCATTAAGATTTTGTGAGTGCAAAATTGCGGGTCAATACCCTTAATGTCGGAGAGTTTCCAAGCAATTGCTTGCTTGTGAGACTTTAAAACCTTTATGAGGCGCTCCTTCTCTTCGTCTTTCAAGTTTTTAGCAATAATGACGGGTAATTTATTGGTACCCTCCAAAAATGCATACTCGAGATGAGAAGGTAAGTCCTTGAGTTCAAGCTCTGGGGGTTCATCAACTGAGGATTTAACGCTTTTAAGTTCTTCACGCTTTAGGTCCTTCAGAGGGAGAGGAGAGTACGGGTCTTTACTTAACATTTCTTCAATTAGACGAATGTCTCCCTCCGGATTAAATTCAGCATTATCAATTCCTGGTAGAACTGAGTCACTTGCAAGATAAGCTTCAATTTCTTCTAGAATGAAATCACCTCCCTCAAATAAGGGAGGGGGAAGATTTAGCAATGATTGGTTCAGAAGTTGGAGTGGGATTGCCACTCTCGGAATTATCAGAAAATCCTAACACTTCTTGAGAATACTCCTGACAAGCTATATAGATGACATCGATTCGGTTAATTGATTCAGCATCATTATAGGAGTATCTTGAAGTGTTACCAACTTTGAATGTTATGGTTTCATCACTCACTTGGAGAGTTAATTCTTCACCGTAAACATCAATCAAAGCTCGTGCCGTCCTCAAAAAGGGTCTCCCGAGAATTAAGGGAACTCGAGGATCGACAACATAATCAACGACTACAAAGTCGACCAGAAAATGGAACTTTCCTACCATCTTCGACAATGCTAGTTGGTCTAGTAGTAGACCGGTCCGCAAGCTCAAGAATCATTTGGGTAAGAGTAAGTTCGGGGAAGTCTGAAAGCTTCCGCCATATGGATAGCGGCATAAGTTGATGCTTGCACCAAGATCGGCCAGCTAAGCATTCAATTATCTCTGGAAAATTACATGGAATGCGATTTCGGGGTCTCTTGTTTTTTCAGCCAGCTTCTTTAGGATAACCGTCCGAACTAATTCTCTTCCCGGTGTATTGGCTAATTCAAATAATTTCTCCTTATTGCTAAGAAGATTCTTGAATGTGGAAGCAAATTTAGGCATGTAGAGTAAAGCATCCGAGAAGCTAAGATCGAAGTGTAAGCTTCGAAAGATTTGAAGAAACTTCATCATTTGGTGGTCGTCTCTTTCTCGGAGATTTTGGCTATTAAGCCTCTAAGGATAAGGTAAAATAGGCTTAGGCTTAGGAACGTTAACGGGCTCAAAGGTTGGTGCTTGAGTTTGGTCATCCGGAGGTTGGACTTTTTTGGTACTTGGGTGCATCGGATCCTTTGTCACCTCGGGCTCTCTTTCTACCACCTTGGGATAAGGAGAGAAAGGAGGAGGAATCGGGGGTCCATCGTAAGAAACACCACTTCGGATAGTGATTGCTTTCAAGTCACCTTTTGGGTTAACAACGGTATTGCTAGGAAGAGAACCCAAACTTGAAGGTTTGTTCATTTGAAAATAATTGCTCAACATATTCTCAAGCTTGTTATTTTGTTGCAACATCATGGCCTGAAATTCATTTTTCAACTCAGTTTTCATATTAGTGATTTAATTTTGCATAGCTCGCATGTTTGTGTCATTAATTTTTCATGAAATTTGCGAGTTCATTAGATGGAGAAGCTTGAGTTGGTTGATTCGGAGCTCGGTAAGTCAAATTTCTTGGGTTGTAATTATTTCCTCGGTTTTAATTGTTTTGAACTGGTGAAAAACCGGGTGGTCGAACTTGATGAGCTACACTCAGGAGAATGTGGGTTCCAGCATTTCCCTGATGATAGTCTTTACTGCGGCTTTGTTAGCAAACATATGTTTGAATATTATCTTGATATCCTAGGAAAGCATTGCCATCGGTGACAAGACACTAGTAGTAAGGATGTGGTCCACCACAAGTAACACAACTCTCTTCAACCGCTTTAACGGTAGCTGGAGGCAGAGTGTTTTCTTAAGAAGCAAAGCCTTAATGGCATCGGTAAATGCAGCAACATCGGGTGAAAGACCGAAGGTAGAGGTGTTTGTACTCACTTTGGCAACAACCGGTCTGTTTCGTGAAGTGAGAACTTTCGACTTATTCTCGATAATGGTTAAAGCATCTTTAGGAGTCTTAGTCAAAAGATTGCCACTGGCGGCTGCATTCAACGAATCTTGATCGGTTGATGTTAAGGAATTATAGAAAGTAACAAGTTGGTGTAATTCCGTGAAACCGTGATGTGGGCATGCACGAAGGAGATCCTTGAAACGGTCCCATGCCTCACAGAATGATTCATCAAAACGTTGCTGAAAATTTGTAATCGCATTCCGGATATTTTGTGGTTTTTGAAGGAGGAAAGAATTGGTTAATGAACTTGGAAACAAGATCTTCCCTTTCTAGTCGTTTCTCGGGTCGTTTTTGTTCCAACGAGGCGTGAATTGAACTTATTTTTAATGTTTGTGATCGGGATTTTGAATAGTTCAAGATTTTTGGTTTGGATTCATTCTTATGATGCAAAACAAACAACGGTACATGACAATAAAAGCAATTTAACGACTAAGCACAAAAAAATCAGACTTTAACGAGATTTAAAAGCGCAACTAAAAACCTAAATTATCAAATTTTAACCTTAAAAATGCAAATTTAATTTCTAAAAGTCTTGAATGATTAAAAATAATTTTAGAAGAAAGAATTATATTTTTTTGATTTTTATTTTATTTTTTATGATTAAAAAACAATTTTAATCTTAAAATATTATTACTTCTTTAATATTAAACTAATTTATTAAAATTCTAAAAAACTCAAGAAAAATACTTTTAACTATTTAAAAGCCAAGAAAAATACCAACTGAAAAATATTGCACTTCGGATAAGCTGGTTAAAATAGTAAATAAGCTTTTATAAGCAAATAAGCCAAACTGCCCTTATAAAATAAATGTTGCAAAGGTTTAACGTTTAAACAGTCCCCAAGGGCATATTGGTTAGTGGTGGGTGGTGGTAAAATATGGGTATTAAGGTTGAGGTTTGGGTACGAGCTTGGGGCTTCCCTATACGACTAATGTTTTTTTTATTTGCTAAACTTTTTACCACTTATCTATAAGCCTTAAATAAGCACTTTTTGCGAAAGCACTTTTTATGAAAACCAGTAATAAGCCAGGAATAAGCTGCTTAAAATGACAGAATGCACTTAAAAACTTAAAGGCGTTAATACTAAATCAAGATTTTGCAAAATTAGCTTCTTCAAAGCTTAACTAAGGTCAAATATGCTTCTATAACTTGAATCAGGACTTAAAAAGCAAATCTAGAAGACAAATTTATGCATCCCAATAAGCTGGACAAGCTTTTAAAAATCAAAAAATAAGCTATTGACCCAACTGGTATTTAAAACAGCCATGAGAAGGCACTTTTTAAACTAATTTTGAAGCTATTATAATCAATAGCTAGACTTTTAAAACACAAAACAAATTAAGCTAGAACTTTAAAGATCTAAAATAATCAGTTTTAAACCGTTTGGACTTCTAATAAGCTAGATATAAGCTACTGAACATTGCTGTTTACACTGAACTAATGTTTTTGGTTTTTCTAGATTTATTGACAGATTAAGGTGGCCTTTTCTTTTGCACCCCTTTATAAAGCTAAGAAAATATGCTCTAAACCCCAAAATAAGCCAAACAGATTAACGATTTAATACAATGAGCTTTGTTGCAAGGAATTTCAAAACCTGTAGGAACTAACTTTTTCTTATCTATTTTAAATGAAAATGACTTTTTAAACTTTGAAACTGAAACTAATGCAACTATTGACAGTTTAGGACCAAATCAATTGCATACTTAACCAAATACTTTCTAATGCTAAAAGAGACTAGAATGAACCTTAAAACAATACTTATGCAAGCTATATAACCAAGATCTAAAAATAAGTAGTTAAACAAAACAAAAATACTACAGAACCTAGGATCCAATGGCAAATACCTTAAAACTGATTTTCAACCTTAAAGGCCTTAATTAAACTGACTATAAGACCTAATTAAAGCTTAGCAAAGTTGGCTTATTGGCCAAAAAGATGTCAAGCAGCACTAACCAAGGTTAGAGCTGCTGTTCCAAACACCCCTTTACAAGTTTAAACATAATTTTTTCCTTGAAACAGACCATGATTCCTTAAAACAGATTAAGCACTATGTTTTTATAGATCAAATAAGCAAGAATTGCCACTTAATAAGCACTAGACAATAAGCAAACTAAATAAGCTATTTTTGGCTTTTTAGGACAGATTTTTATCAAAACATAAACTAGTGAGATTTAAATAATTTTATAAAGCACCAAAATGCAATTTAATTGACAATAATTAAGCCTTAATAAGTCACAAATACGACAGAGGATAAGCAGTAAATAAGCAAAACATTAAATAAGCTATAAAAAGAAAATGAAAACTTACTTTTTATTAAATAATCTTGAGAGTACAATGCTTGGAAAGTAAAATTGCTTAAGTAATAAGCTTAAAACAGAGTTCTTAACATAAAGCAGTAAAGTAAAATTGCTGGAAAAGAAAAAATATATCCTCTGAGTGAAATCTTCTTCCCTATTTATAGGGGAATGTTGCGCTTCTTTGTGAGGTGAAACCGCCTAAGCCTTTAATTCTTCCCAAAATTGCTTATGGAAAGCAATAATCACCATTGAATGTTTTGACTTTCCTATAATTCATGCCGCATTTTCTTGTCCAATAGGAGGTCTCTAAACTGCCACGTGGCTCTAGGAGTGTGTCGGGATGTGTAGGAGAGTGTGTTGAAGGCGTTCACAGCAATGGAAGGAGGGTTTTGGCTCGTTTTGGGCCTTCGCGCCCTTTTCGGGATTATTTAATTATATTTTGAATTTGGCAGTTAAAGGAGTAACGGGCGTTAGGTTTAGGGACTAACGGTAAGATTGTATAGGGACTAACGGTGCAAGGTTTTGGGACTGGTGGTGTAAAGACTTAACTGAAGTATTTCAGTTAAAGTCTAACGGGGTAATGGTTTTTGGGTTTGTTGGGCCGGTTTTAAGATTTAATGGTTTTGGGCTTTTTTAAGGCTTTTGTATAAATGGCATAATAGGCTGACTTGGCCCATTAACTTGGGTTGGGTTGGCCGACTAAGATGCATACGCCTTCGGTTTTCCACGCTCTTTTTAATCTCGTGCTCGGTTTTTTGCCTTATTTTTGTCTTTTTGTGAATATTCGTTACATGCACAGTAAATAACCCAAAACAAGCATATATTTGGCATTTTATGTCCGTTTTTTTGTTATTTAAGCTCGTTTTATTGAGATAAAGATATGTGTATTTAAGCACATACCAAAGTCTATTTTCGAAAACTTTATATATATATAAAGCCATAATGTGGGAAATAAGAATAGTATATAGATAATGGATGGGTCGGTATTAACGAAAAACATAATATTTCATTTAACGATATTAATGTCTTCGAATATCCGGACTTTTTAAAAATTGTAACTTTCTAAAAATGAAAACTTTTCAGAAAAGTAGCGTAACTTAATTATGAGTGTGACTCTATTCTAGGATGTTTTAATAAGTAAATTTAGGACGCTCGTATGGATTCTATGGGTACTTCTTCTGTAGTTAATAAACTATAATCGATTCTTTTAATCGTATTCTTCTCCTTTGTGTGAGTTGTTATCAAATAAATGAAGGATTTATCTTTGTTGTTGTTTCATCGCCGTGTTTCTTAGTTTCTGGCTCATTAACTCCTCATTCTTTTCCTCATTACTTCGTTTGATTTTGAAGAATCATGCCACCAAGAAGTCAACTCCTAAGTTCAGTTGATATCAAACGCCTCTCTACATTCATTTTGTCGATCGAATAACTCCTTACACTAATTTCTTTTGAGCGTTGCTATATTTTGATAACCTTTGATGCCTACTTCCATCAACTGTTATTACGATTAAATCATTCTTTCGTTTGCAATGATAAATTCTACAAATGACTCTCTATAGCATCCTGATTCGCGATCTGTTGGAACAAATGGCTCTCTATGTACATTTTCTCTGAATACTTCTACGTTTGTTCGAATATTCTTTATACTTGCTAAGATCTATCGCTTTATAAACAACCCTGATGTCATCTTATAAACCATTTTACTATTAGCCCATAAACTATTTTACTGATTTTCTATAAACTAAATTATTGTCAACCTATATACTATTTAGTTTTCATTTTATGAATTGTTTAGATTACTTCACAAATTGTTTGACTAAGAACTTATAAACATTTTCAGAATCATCCGATAAACCATTTTGCGATTATACTATAAACCACTTTACTATCGTTTTATAAACTATTATTTTGTAATCATATGAGCTAGTTTACATTCACTTTATGAGCTATTTTACTACTTTATAAAACCATTTAATACCATTATATACATAACACCAGTATGACAAAAAGCGAGCATTGCATCGTTAGTCCTCAATTATACATAGCCTGATCACCTATGTATAATACATGAAGGACCATGCTATGCTGGGAGTAGTCGCCAATTTTTTATTTATCAAAATCAACTTTCTATTTATATTCCCCAAAAGAGAACATTTCATGCATTAACTATTATTTATTCCATATTCGGTTGTTTATCACTACTAAAATTGTTTTTATTGAACCCTTCAAAACACGTTAGAAGGCTATTTCAACTGGAACTACCTCTGGAATACCCATTAGAACTCCTATCACCCTTTCGCGTCTTGAACCTGAGGAGACGTTTACCTCATTAAACCTTGTCTTTCCACTAGATGCATTTCGTCTAGTCATCAAGCTATAAATTATCGAGGATCCTGTAAAGATCATGGACCATCAGGTCAAACAACTAAATCAAGGCCGTATCCTCATCTTTTCGCAAGTAAACCGATGGCGAGCAAGGAGAATCGAGCACCGGGACGACGCTCCTTTAAGAGGAGGAGGATGTAACATTTCGGATTTAAGGTCACTATTTATCACGAACTTTATTTTTATTTTCTAAATTCTATAGAATGTGTTTTATTATGTTTAGTCGGTTTTTATATATAAAAAATCGTCGTCTTGATTATTTACGAGTCACGCTTTTAATATCTATTCGTTTTAACGATCGAGAAATCAACAATTCTATATTTTAGCTTCGTAAGCTTAATTATGTTATTTTTGTATTTTACGACTTTCCCGCGTTTTTGCGAAACTGTGTCAAAAATAGTTACTTTAATACTTTTTAATATATTAACTAAGTGTTTTAAAATCAAAATTAATTAGTTATAAATTTTGTATATATATATTATATATATAAATATGATATATAAATATATATATATTTATATATATATATATATATATATATTATATATATTTATAATTTATATATATTTTATATTTATATATATCTATATAAATATATATATATCTAATATTTTATATATATAATAAAACCAAACATTCCATAAATATATTTTTATCTATTGTAACTAATAATAAACTTTTCCTTATAAATAGCCAAACACCCCTTACTTTTTATTAGCCCCTACTAAATCCTAAAACAAACACTCCCTTATACAAAGTTTGACCCTATATAAACCTTTGACCCCTTTATAAAACACATAGTAAAACTTATCAAAGAAAATCCCTGGCTTCTTTTCCCCCTCCCTGGTTCGACGAGCAGTACCCCAACACCATCAATAAACAAAAATCTTCCTCCCAAATCTCTCCCATTTGATCTTAAATCAACTATAAATCAAACCTAATTATTCCCTAACACTAATAAACCCCCATGCATGATTTTCAACAAGTTTTTGATTTTCTTGATTTTTGATTTCAAGGGTTTTGATCTAATTAAAGGTAATTGGAGCAATAAGGGTTTAATAATAAGTGTTGAAACAAGATTTGGTAAAGCGAAAACAGGTTTCGAGTTGTGTTTTGGGACTTTGTGTCGATCGGCCAAACACAACAAACCATAAGAGTGGTTTGTTTTGATCATCTTGCAATTATATTGCACTTGTGTTAAGTGTCCTTATTTTTTTAAAGATTTTTTTTATGTTGATTTGAATATATATATACTTGCATGTGTCGATTTTATGTTCAAGAATCCATGGATTTAGTTGCATGTTGTGTTTTAGAGTGTGTAATTGATATGGGATGATTAGTGGTAGTGTTAGGCTATTTTAAGAGTATTGGAGTTGTTTGTGATGCGATAATTGGAGTTTTATAGGCGTTGAAAGATATCCAAATTAGGGCAGAAAGTTTAGGGTGGTGTTAGGCGAGTTGAAATTTATTAAATTTGGAATTTAGCTAGAGAATATGATAGAGGTTTTAAAAACGAACGTTTTGATATAAAGCGGGGCTTCAAACTCTTAAAAACGAACGTTTAGCGGCCATTTGAAGTTTGGGAAAATGTTAAAAATAAAATCAGCACATGCTGAATTTTCTAATTTACTGCAGAAACGAAAAAGGATATTTTGGTCATTTTCTGTCGAGATTCGGGTCTCGGCTAAAACTAAAAAGTTGTCCGAAACGTCGTTTTACATCAAAATGCTTTAGAGTCCGAGTCGTGAAAATGTGTTCTAACAGGTCGTTTCAGACGGGTCAGATTTAGAAAATATATATATAAAAGTCAAATTCGGCAAAATTTCTTCTAATAGTCAATTGGCGCTATGGATAATGTTTTGGCTGAAATATAAAAAGTAAAACCGAATTTTTTTCAACTAATAAGTTAGCCGTTTACCTTGTTCGTGTCTAAAAGTCCTAATCTTGATAATGGGTCATAATGGGTATTTTTTACTAAGAATTACATATTAGGCGAGATGAGCTAAAATGAAATAAAATAATTAGGAGACTAATTCGGCAAAGTTAAAGTTTCAAAACTGATGTTAGTATTGTAAAAAAAAAAAATTATGTTAATAATTCTAATATTTATTATTATTTATATGTATATTTGTATTGATGTTATATATATGTTTTAATTTAATATTTAATGATTATATTATATTAGTAATGTATGTTATGTTAATTATTATAATATGTATGTGAATATATATTGTTATGATGTATATGATTTGATAGGGGCGTTCTTAGCTCCGTTTTATTTATAATTTTATATGATAATTTTATGAATTGATATTTTTGTGTTTAATATTTTGTATGTATTTATTTAATTATTTAGTATGTATTCATTTTTATTGATAATTATGTATCTGTATAATATGTTATATTATGTAATTATTGAGATTATGTTATATTTTTATTATTTTATTTGTTGTTATTGTATTGTGTGAATTTTTAATATATGTATGATTTGTATATGTGATATGATGTTGTATAATAATTTATTATTGTGTGATGTATGATGATATTTGTTTATGTATATGATGATCGATATGTGTGATTTGTATTTGGAATGTGTTGTTTTATTTTTTATATTTTATAAAAAAATTATGTATGTTTTGAGATTTATGTAAATATTTATTATCTGAATTTTGTGTATTATGTTGTTTATGTTATTGTTGTATGTTTTATATTGTTTTTAATGTTAATTTGATGATATATTTTAAATTGTTGTGTATATAATTATGGATTGATTGTTTGAATGTATTGATTTGGATGATGTTTATTTATTGATTGTAAATTTATGTTTTAATGAATATGTTTGCCATTGATGAATGTAGGTTATATTATATCTAAAAATATATACTGTATATTGTATTGATGATTGGTATGTGTATGTATTTTTATACTTACTTGATTGTATGACAATTATGATTAATAAGCTATTATGTTGTTATTGTTATATTATATGCTGTTATATTATATTATTTTATTATATGTATTCGATGTATGAATAAATGTTATTATTTTTTTTTATAAACTTTATTATTTGTATTGATAGGGGTCGTTCATAGCTCCGTTTTGGTAAAGGCGCGTCTTGTAACTCTTAAAAATGAATTCTTCACGTCCGTCGGAAGTTTGGAATCGAGTTGTGTCAAATTCTGCTTTAGGCGATTTTGTGCAGAATTTTGGGTCAGCTTGCGTACGTCGTAACTCAATCACTCGAAAAGCTTTTCTAGAGTTTCTTGATCCTAAGACTAAGTTTAACGAGTCTACTTTCTAGCAAAAGCGGCCTCGCGGATTCTCAGTAAGTAAAAGTTGGTCAAATGATTTTTACAAGAAAAGTTGTCGAAACTGCGTTTTAAGACCAGAATTTAGATTGTGAAGATGTGATGAGCTGACATAGCAAAACATAATATTTTTCTATGAAATTTTAGCAGGAACAAGTGCATGATGTGTATGAATTACTAGAATTTTTCTAGAATTTTCTGTATAGTTTAAAAAGGTCTGCTCATGTCAAACTTTGGCAAGGTTCCAGCAGATCCTGTTTCGGACTTGTTGCTTTGTAGTATTTTTGAAAAATAGTTAGGCTTACTAGGAATTTTTTGGAAAAATTCAGTAGTTTGTCAATACATATAGGATTCTAGGAATGGAAGACGGGCGACCGTTGTGGTCATTTGGTATTTCTTTAGGTGTTGTCAAGTAACTAGTAAAATCGTAAAAATTCAGAAAGTGTAAGTTGAAAGATTATTAGTGGCGTTTCATTCATGGATTCTTCAACATAAGATTTCTTACATGTCGGCATATGTATTAATATATATATATTGTTTCAATTTATGCATTTCTTAGTAAATATAATCCCTAATACGCGGACCGTTAATATTTTAGGTCGCGGTTGAGTTTTGGCATCTATTTTTCTTCGTTGATTTCTTGTTCGGTACTTCTACATACGGTGAGTTTATAGCCTCGCCTTTATAAATTTTAAATGTTTTCCTAAACCCCGCGAGAGAGATACATGCTAGTTTTACAAAATGGAACACAAGTTGTTTTCGGTATGTTGGACCCGAATATATATCTTGATTGCATGAGTAGCATTTGCCAAAAGACCCTAATTTCATGAACCGTCAACTACCTATGATGGGTAGCCGCTGTTAGAATTAATAGATCTATGGGCTTGACAACCTAGTTCGGTGTTTGGGGATGCATCCATTGCGGGAACACCTAATGTTCGAACATATTGTATCGAGATGTTAGTAGGTATGAGGCAAAGATACCTAACCTGGGGGCAATATTATTGAATATATCTTAAATGATCTTTATTAGTCGATAGGATCGGTGTCACGAGCTCAATGCAATATTTCCTAATAGCTTGTGTGCATGAAAAGTTATACGATGATTATTATTAAACTTGTGTTCTAATCTTTATTCATATAAACTCTATGAATTCAGTCAATGTTTTCGTTGACTTTTTAGCATATTTTATCTCAGGTAATCTAAGATGATGACTTGGCATTGACGAGGAGTATTGCACAAAAGTTTTCATAAACTTGTCTTGTTCCATTCTCCAAAACCTTTTATGTTAATGTCTTTTAAAACTTATGTTGTGATGTTTTGTGGTAATGATTTTGTGGGACAAAATGTAATACTCTAATCTTTATGAATGGAACAATGCTAATATTTTAAAACGTCTATTTTGAGTCGTTCTTTATATTCTTATGTGATTGTGCTACATGCTATCTTTCAGTATTAGCTTCAGTTTCATGAGCTTAGTGCAATGTAAATGCCTCTTTATGTGAAGTTGTATCTCCTATAACTGTCGCATACGTTTTGATAATCTTGTGGTCTACATTAATTATGTTTAAGCATGTTTTTCTCAGGTGCTTAGCATGGATGTCGTTGCTTGACTTATGTGAAGTCTATTTGCCCGGACCGGTAAAATTTATCTATGTCTTCATATACCGTTATTGAACTTATTTAAGCTTCCGCATTTTAACTTTTGAATCTTTTAAATTTGATCAATGTAAAACTTATTAATATTTTGAATCTATGCAACGGTGTTTATTTTTAAATGTACCCTTAGAGGTCGTTCTTTATGCTTTGTACTTGAGATATTCAGTTACGTCACGTCCCCGGACGCTAACTTGGATGGGACCCCATTTGGGGGTGTGACATTCTTATCCTTGTAAATACAGTTTTAGGATGATTGAGATTCATGGTAGTATTTATTTCGCGGGAGAATGGGGAAGAAAAGTTAAGTCAATACCCCCATATGTTTGTCAAATGATCTCCATGTTATGTTGATCCACCTCAATTCGGGTCATAGAATAGTTTAATTGTAAAGTATGTAAAAGTTCAGGTGTAGGAGTGCATCTATAAGCCCCAAGTGATGTATTATGTTATTCAAAAAAAGAGAAAAATAGAAAAGAAAAAGGAAAGATATTGATGTAGAGTTGTGTAGAGTTTGTATATCTTTGTTCGAGTTCTTAGCTTAGCAACCCAACCAACGTGTATTCGTATAAATAATTAGCTAACCCTTTCACCCCAAATTCACCCAAAAGTCACTCCCTAAATGTATCCCATCCATTTCTATTTCCGTTAATGTTATATTACACCTAGACCCCACAACCCTTTGAAAAAACCTCTTTGATAGTAATGATTAATGCTTGCGCCTAGCGGTGGAGGTTTGATCCTTTACCAAGCCTATGTTAATTTATATGCTATGTCAAGTAATGAGTGTTAATTTTCTGTTTCCCATAGTTGTTATAATTTATTATACACCCGAGTGAAAGAGAGAATCCCAAACACTTATGTGAGGTGCTAGTATATACTTTCCGTGCTTTTAATTACGAGGTCTAGAAGGTTGTGTTGTAAAAAGCTTTTAAAGAGTATGTTAAATGCCCCCAAAATTGCTATTGTCTATGTAGAAAAGCTCATTTGCTTGAGGACAAAAAAAACCCAAGTGTAGGCGTATTTGATGAGGTGTCATTTTATACACTATTTTGGGGTCATTTAACCCCATAAATCATGCAAATATACCAAGATTATGTGCTTAATCGTTTGTTTTTAGGTTTTTAGCACTTGGATGACATTTGGAGGAAATACACGTGATTTGGGCTCATTTGGAGAAGAATTGAACAAGATTACGGACCTACACCAAATCTCATAAAGAATCGTCCTCACTGAGTGTGGAGACGACGTCACAAGCATAAAGCGACGCCGTCGCGATCTATCTAGTGACGGCGTCAGGAAAATGACAACGACGTCAGGAGATAACCGACTCAAATCAGATCTAGAAGATTCCGGTGGTAACGGCGTCGCGATTATAACTGGACGCGGTCGAGATTTTTTTTCCATATATATTAAACCGAATTTAGGGTTTTAAGTGTGTAACTTTGTATAACTTTTGGGAGTTGAACCCTAAGTATTTTGTCAGCTTTTAGGCCGACTTTAGGGCCTCAAAACCCTATTGTAACTAACTTAATCCATGTTTTAATCAAGTAAGATTATCTATCTTTAATCATTCAATATGTATATGTGTTGTTTGATTGATTTATGTTCTTGCTTTATCTATAACATGTTAGGCTAAACCCTCCTTTGTATTTGTTTATGATTGCATGAAAGTTGGATTGTAGATCCTATTACTGTTGCTTCTTGTGATGAATGTGCGCGTTAGGCTTTAGAAAAGTATCCATAAGATATTAAATTGGCATAAACGTCTAGGGAAATGCGGGAAGTATAGAAAGGATACCTTCGGTAACAGTCTTCATACTACATTACCCCTTATATGTTTGGTCCCTCTTAAGATATTTCAATTGCATTTAATATACTCTTAGGGGCCTTGTAATAGTCTTTATACGATCATACTTGTGAGTTGCCTTAACAGAATATTAAATGGATGGCGGATTCGTGTAATTCGTTCATGACTTAGGAAATACTCACACAAATCATCACGAGTGTGACAAGGCAATAGGATTAGGAGAAGAAATGTAATGAGAAATGCATGATTAAGCAAATACATTATTTTATCATAAAGTTATCACCAGTAGTTTAGATTATATTTAGTTTAGTAATTAGTCAATCAAACCAACCTCTTAAACCATTGATTTTATTTGCTTTCTATAAAATATAAAAATACAAAAATAATCTTCTTTCAATCTTGTAGATCTTGGTTAAGCTCTGTTCGAGCCTTCCCAACCTATTCCCCTAGAGAACGATAACAACCCCTAAGTCTTGCCTATACTACACTGCAATGATTAGGTACACTGCCTAGGGAGTTGTAAAACTTTGTGTATAAGTCTTTACGAGACCCACATCAAAGCTCTTTGTTGACATATATATTGCAGTCGTAGTATCTAGATGAAGAAACAACACTCATTTTAGTTTGATTCATAAATGCTTCACTAATATTCTATAAACTGCATTAAACTGGTTGGGGAGCTCACAACTGGGTTAAGTGTGGAAGGGAGGCAAGTGAGTCTGGAATGCTTCCCATGAAATCATTATTTCGTAGATCCCTAACAAATTGAAATTTTATAATTACATCAATAGAAAAATAATAATATGTAACTGGTAAATATTGATTTGAGAGCAAATATCAAAGAGGGATACAATAAGGTGAGAACGAAAGTAGATGGGAACATTGGAATATTGTTTGTGAAAGGATTATTGCTGACATTTATGTAATTTACATAAAAAGAGGTAAGCAATTTTGACTTATGGTATTTTGATTATCTCGCTAAATAACGCATATCTTACAATTCCATAAGATGAGTCAGCATAGTGATGCTCGGTGGGAGTGGTTCTTGAAATTTTCCTACAGATAGATCCCTGCAAGATATAAAATATTTTAATTTATTATCTACGCATTGTCCATGTTAATATGAACCAAGTATAATAAAAAAAACTACAGCTTAGTGATTACTACTGTTCCATTGGATTGGTTGTACTTCACCCCATGCCAGTTTTGTGGGAGACACGGGCTACCTGTCCAACTTTCTAAGACCTCATTTAACAGCTCGTTCTTTATGGTCTTTAGGACCTAATCTAAAGAAGCCAGTTAAGTTTAGTAAATTTACCATCCTCTTGATCAGTAGCTTAAAGCAATGAGCGCACTTGCAAAATTTCATAACCATTGCAAATTGGACCAAACTGAGACCCGTTAGCTTTTAATATGGTTAAATTGAGAAATTTACATAGAGACAGAAAGTTAAAAAGATAGGAAAGGATTTATACCTGAGACAACTGGCGGAGTCATCAGATTCATGATACATGAGAAGTTACATGATAGGAAAGGATTTATACATAGAGACAGAAAGTTAAAAGAGATACATTTGCTTGTGCGGATACATTATGCAAATATACCTGTTTTCTAATAAAGGGTGGTAGAAACTCAAATAAGGCGGATGCCCACGGTGACAGTTGTAATGATCTTTTATCAGCAGAAACACCTTCTCGAAGAAGACTATGGATTTCCTGGAAGCAGATTAAATGATATTTGAAGTATGGTGAGCAAGACATGATTCGTATTTCTAAAAAAATATATGAGCTTTAGATACCTGCAATACGACATAGAATTTAGTGATGCTTTCTATAAGCCCTTCTAAACTCTTATTGGAAAATATTATCTGATCAATTTCAATTAGAATAATAACGATCGGTTTCATGAGGTGATCTAAATGAATGAAAGTCATGGACGTGATTATCTCTGGTTGTATTTTGCAGTTCCCGGGACATTCCAGGCTGTTCCAAGCTGATATTATTATTTCTATTTGCAAACTGATCAAAGGATGATGATTATTCATGCTAATTTGAAGGCCAGGAACTTGTTGACAGAAGAGAGAAAGCATTCCTAACATCTGTGGATATTATGGAGTTGGAAGTTGCATCCATACCTGTTACCCTATACCAGGGAAAACACTAATTAGTATTTTTTTTATAGCCATACACGTAACCCAAATTAAGGGTTTTTATATCCTATTGGTTGCAACATTTGACATAAGACTAAAATTAATCTAACAATTGTCTTCGCTTTTATTATGACCAAAAAATGGGTATGCAGGATTAGACTCTTCTGAAGAAGATATATATTTATTCTGGAAATGCTCAAAAATAGACATTGTCACATTATATTGTCAGGAGGGAGTATTACTATAGTTTGGACATATAAGACCATCACCAAGTTAAAGTTTCAAAATATACGGGACAAGATCTATTTCATGCTTTAATTAATAGTTCCAAAGGTACTAAGTCATATATGCTATATAAGTGGGTACTTACCATTATGATTCACGTTTCTAGGCATAAATCTCTCTGAACTGAAGTTTATGGTACCGTTTGTTACACAAATATCCATCCCTCCACCTTGTATGACCTAGGAGAGACTCTTCACCTTTGAAGCTGTAAGAACTTTCAGGTGGTGCTGAATCCATAATGGGCTTAAAAGAAAGTTCATTTGTGGTCTTCAATCTGTTACTTAAAAGATAATGCCAAAAGAGCAATTACATGAATGAGACGGACTAGAGATTATAATTTTCTAGAGACAAATTAATTAAGAAATGTTGTACGGATTAGTCTTTAGCATATGCAAGGTCAAGGTTGCATCCTTCTACTTGACATTGTAGGGACTGTGAACTAAGGTAAGACGCTGTAGATGTTTTTATCATGGGAGATGTTGTAGGAAATAAAGGCACTGATGTTGTAGCCGTATTGATGTTACAACTTGATGTACTCGCATGCCTTCCAAGCTTTAAACCAATCATCGCTTCACCAGATAACACTGAAGTGTCTTCAACCATGTTGGAGAAGCTCTGATTCTCCTCTATCCAAGAAGACTCATCCTTTTCTAAGAATTATTTACGAAGGTCATCAAACACTTCAAAATTCTTGATTTCTCCTTTGGACGAAGAATCGGTAGAAGCTGAGAAGGCAAAATCAACATTGGCTACAACGACATTTTCTTGGCTTTCATGGATAGAGAACTGCAAATTCTTTGGGACTTCTATCTCTTTCTTGTTGTACTTGGTTAAGTTCTCCCAGTCCCACTCTGTGGGTGTATTCCAATTCCAGTCCATTAGACGAACTAAAAAAAAGATCAATATGATAGCTCAATGCTAGATGCTCCATCCATATTTATACACTGGATACAGCCTGTCATGTAGTACGTACCAGCTAGTTTCTTGATGCACAAAAAAGGATGGCGAATTACATGACTATGTATAATATTTAACAGATAAACTAACCTTGAGCTTGAGATGAAGGAATTCCAAGGTTGATGGAAGTGTTTTTTTGGTTTAAGATTATGAATAATTAAAATAACAGTAGGTGGAAAGTATATCTGGTCATCCCTTCAATACAACATAAAAGAGATAGCTTCCTCCTGGGGCAAGAAGAGACCAACATAACATATGAAAATGCTGATGAAAACACCATATGAGAATGATCGCAATCATATAAAAACAGCACCAACAGACAGAAGTGTGCCCTAATTTTGCATTTAAGTGTTGCTTTCGGCTCATTAGTCTTTCTATCAGTTTCATCACTCTAGGAAAAAAACAAAGGGTGTACGCGACTCATTCTTAGGTTCGAGTTTTGGATCAACCGGTGTAACCGTATCAAACTCCAAAAAAACCTCAAAATCAACTCCCAAATGTCACATGTTTGACGTCTAATTGTGGATGTATTCTGGAAAAAAGTCAGTGATACGTGTGTGAGTTATCGAAGAGTCTACCAATACATACGGACAGAAGAAAATATCAAAATAAAATATGGGAGGTAATTAGTAAGTCGCACCATGTTTGGTTGTGACT
Source organism: Tanacetum coccineum (assembly GCA_026074375.1). NCBI lineage: Eukaryota > Viridiplantae > Streptophyta > Magnoliopsida > Asterales > Asteraceae > Tanacetum > Tanacetum coccineum. The sequence continues at coordinate 29,306 of BQNB010019702.1, read as the reverse complement.
GCAGAGTGCATTTCAATGCCACATGAGACACTTTTCGACCCATGAGTCAGATAAAATAGTAGTACTAGAATTGAAGATAGTAAAAACATATAGACATTGTATTATTAAATAATTAAACATGATAAAACACTAAACATATAATATAAAATCACACAATATCCAACAATATGTTGATCAGTTAAATCAAACATGGATCACCTTCTCTGCAGAAAGGGCATCTGTGCAGACGTAGCACAGACATTGCTAGTGAGCTGAGAGTTATACTGGACAAAATACAAACTTCTTCATAATATTTAATATCAGATGAACGATATAAAGGCTCATATGAGTTTATCGAGATCATAAAATACAAACCTTGCAAATTGTATCAAAACCAACATTTGCTTCAACAAACTGATTCTTGAGATCTCCATTCAAAGTAACAGGAACTCCAACAACCTATTATATTAAACACAATATCATGCTCCTTCGAAGCGATAACTAATTTATATCTTATGTTGTACTTCAAATTCGGAAGCATCTTACAGATATGTTGTACGAAAACCTAAAAAGAAAAACCATTAAACTTACACAACACAGGAAGTATTTGTGCACATAGTGAAATCAGTGTATGTTTATACTTGATTAAGCTTCTTGGCCAATTGAGGGATGCCACAACAATCTGCGACACTATTATATACCTGTCACAAGAAAACAGTGTGTCGGTAGTGGGTATAGATATATATCTGTATATGTATAGATCTCAATGTATAGAAGGCCCGTATGGGATGAGTGTTGAAGAAACCCTCCTCATATGTAAGAGCAACTTGTATGCTGCAGTTAGTTCAATATCTTGTGAATGTAGGAATAACGTTAGAAAACATATATCCCTTCATATTTTTTCTGTTACAAAAAGATATATTTCTAAGGCACAAACAATATACTCTGATAAACTTACCTCTTGTTAGACCAAACTAGATTAGATGGGCCAATCCAATTGTATAGATGGGCCGTACCCATTAGGTTATGTGTTAGTTGCTTAATCTCTAAGCTATGACATTAGTATAAATACACATACAATCTAATGTACAAATCATAATTACAATTACAATAATATATACCCTTTGAGGTTTTATATGGTATTAGAGCCAAAACCCTAAACAACTTTTTTTTTCCGGCACAATTCCGGTCACTTTTCAGCCGCCATAACAACCCCATACTTCTCATCACCTCGCCGTTGCCGTCGCCGGCTGTAGTCGTAAGAAACTAAAAAAAGGGGTACTGTTCATTGAGTACTATTCACCTTCATCGGCCACTATTCACCGAAAGTTACTGTTCATCAGTAAAAAAAATTAGGGTTACAAAAAAAGAGGAATATTACTATGGCTATGATATTAGCTTTCACCACGGTTGATAAAACGGCTCACAACTCTCGTAAGTTCGCTTTTACCCTTTCACCCACAAATTATGGTTATTGGAAAACTATGATTGAACCATTCCTCATCACAAACAATTTGATGGGTTATGTGGATGGTTCAATACCGTGTCCATCAAAAACATTATCCATTACCGATGGTGCCACTGTTCCAAAGGAAAAGCCCAATTATCCAATTTGGGTCTCCAACGATGCCCACGTTCGTATGCTAATCATCTCTACACACAACTTCAGAAGCATCTTTTCACCATGTTCAAGGTACAACTTCTCGTGATCTTTGGTTGTCCCTTAAAAAGGCGTATGCACCTCATTCCACATCTAGGGAATACACTCTCTAAACACAACTTCTGAGAATAAAGATGCACGGTGATGAAACTCCCGCTGGTTTGCAATCAACCATACCGATCTCTGCTAGTAAATCAAGAACATACTTCTTCTGGTACATGAAGATCCCCTGTTTTGATCTTAGAACTTCAATCCCAAGGAAATATTTAAGTCTTCCAAGGTCTTTCATTTCAAATTCTATGAACAAGTTCTTCTTTAGTTTAGTTATTTCTTCTTTGTCATTTCCTATAATAATCATATCATCAACATAGATTATTAGGCAGGTTATGAGATTGCCTCTATGTTTGAGAAATAATGTATGATCTGAGTTACTTTGTTTGAACCCATAATGTTTCATGGCTAAGGTGAACCTCCCAAACCATGCTCTAGGGGATTGTTTTAATCCATAAAGGGATTTTTTTAGAAGGCATACTTCTCTTTCTCCAAAACTATCCATAAATCCACGTGGATCTATTACAAAGTGCTGGTCTTTCTAACTGCAATCCCGTGTCTTCTCCCATGGTTACCTCGAGCTTAATCAGTTTAGATGACAGTACCGCTTTCTCTAATCCAGTAAAATATCGACAAGTAGTGGGTTCTTTAAAATATGTTACCCTATCTCAGCTTGACATAGCTTTTGCTGTTAACAAGGTATGTCAATATATGCATGCTCCGACCGAGAATCATTGGTCAGCAGTTAAACGGATTTTACGTTATTTTCATGGTACGGTTGAACATAGTATGCTCATACGTCATTCTTCTGGTTCTACCATTCAAGCTTTTACTAACGTACTATGGAAAGGTAATCCCAATAGTTCTCTTGAAGCTTTCTCAGATGCTGACTGGGCTGGAGATTTAGATGATCGATGGTCCACGGGGGGATTTGCTATATATCTTGGTTCAAACCTTATATCTTGGACCGCTCGTAAACAACGTACGGTTTCACGTTCCTCTACAGAAGCTGAATACAAGGCTCTTGCTCACACTGTTGTTGAGCTCACATGGCTTCAAGCTCTTCTTAATGAGCTTGGAATCCATTCATCTTCAACTCCTATACTATGGTGTGACAATCTTGGTGCAACATACTTGTCAGCTAACCCTATCTTTCATGCGCGTACAAAACACGTGGAAATAGACTATCACTTTGTTCGGGAAAAGGTTGCTCAAGGAGATCTTCGAGTTCAACATATATCTACACATGATCAAATTGCAGATATCTTTACAAAGCCATTACCAACTCCTCGATTCCTCTTTCTAAGATCCAAGCTGCAGGTTGTTGCCCGTCCTTAGCTTGCGGGGGCGTGTTAGACCAAACTAGATTAGATGGGCCGGTCCAATTGTATAGATGGGTCGTACCCATTAGGTTATGTGTTAGTTGCTTAATCTCTAAGCTATGACATTAGTATAAATACACATACAATCTAATGTACAAATCACAATTACAATAATATATACCCTTTGAGGTTTTATACCTCTTGACTGCGGTTGACAACTCCAACATAACCAAGTCAAAGAGGAATTGTTTTGCCAAGTAATAGATTGCAAGCATCCTATCCATTATATCCAACTATATAAAGAACAAATTATTTGTATTTGCAAAAGTACATGGAAGAAGAAGATGTTGACAACCATACAATAAGTATTCAATGTAACGGTTACCTTTGTAATTACGCCAATGGTACGATTACCTGTAAAAATTGTAGCAAATATGATATTTAGAAGTTAGAAAAAGAAAAACATTATCATAGTGTATTTAATAGACTTGCCGCCACGATCAGCAATGCCAGCAATATGAAGTGAATCCGAATTTCCCAAATCAATTGGAAGGGGTGACCGCTAATATTAAACAACGTGGCTGCTTGATGTATGAAAGTATCATTTTATGGATTTGTGTCTCAATATCCAATGGCTAGTCAGCTGTCGAAACCTTTGTCATTCCAGGCAGATCAACCAATTTGATGTCCAAAACTTTGGGTGAAAAGTTTTTCAAGCAAATTTGTTTGTTTGAAACTCTTTTATACCCTCCTACTTCCCTCTCAGTTTCATCCTTCATAAAACAAAACGCATGTCAACCACTGTGTAATAATTTCCGTTTCACAATACCTAGCTACACCAAATATTCTGCACATAATTTATTTAACATATATCAGGTATCCAGACCTAAAGTTTTAGCTCATGTCACTATCATCAATAAGCTTGAAAGTATCCTTAGGAACTTCTTTTGGGGTGGTAATTCGGATGACAAGAAGATAGCTTGGGTTGCGTGGGAAAAAGTTTTAGCTCCTCATGACCAAGGTGGGCTCAATATTGGAAGTCTCAAGATCTTTAACCAGGTTTTATGGTATTTGATGTTAACGATAGTGCGACATGAGCCGGTTGCCCAAGAATAATACTTTGTTCCAACTTACAACAACAAAATTAATATTGACAGAATGTTATTTTTTTTTTAAATTTTGTTTTTGGTTCACCTGGTTTTCTTGACATTTCAAGCCGACTAATTTCAAGGCGACTATCCTTTTGGATAGCCTGAAGTCGGCGCTGGTGAACCTCCGTGGCCACAAGAGGATTAATTTTTTGCCCGTTGGATTCAAACTCTTGATCTTCACTTATTCTTACGCTAAGCACCCTCGTGGTTATATTGATTTTTAGAGCTACACAAATTACTCGCTGTCATAATAAGCCCTTATGCAAATCTAAAACAAAGTTGGCAACTAAATTTAAGGCAACATCAAATAGACCCGCTTGATTTTCGATCATATAAAAGATATTAATCCTTGCATGATCTGACACATTTTTTCCTATCAAAACTATCCGTAAATAATAAGATCATGATCACAAAGTTAGCAACCACTGTCACATAACTAATAACTTCAGTTGTACCTTTGTGCAAATTATAGTCTTCTTAGAAGTGATAAAGTTTTATATTTGTTATGAGATAAACAAGATATGAATCAAGGTGAATCACCAACAGTCCAACACAGTATCTTTTTCCAACATCATATCCCAGTGTTTCCTAGGTAGCATACTGAATAGCATGTTTCTTATTACATAAAATACTTATATGATTTCTTATTTATTTTTCTTTTGTTTTTTTTTGAAGGCATCCTCGTATATCATGATAGTGTCGGCCTCTGCACACAGAATAGAATACATCGATTGCATCTTATCCCTCTGCAATGTAGGCAGATTTTGCAGTAACTGTTGTTGGGATTTTATACACTGTTAACCATTAACAACCACGAGTTCGCAGCGGATATGGATCGCGTTTGGTTCATACAGTTAACACACAATTAGTAAACATAAAAGGAAAGCAAAGAAAACATACCCTTGAAGTCACCAGCAAATGTTATGAAACCAAGTGACTAAGATGTCACCTTTTCGGTTGCTCACACAACACGTCAAACAAGCACGCCACGATGCTAGTCGTTGCTTCACGAATAAACCACCGAACACCACATGTTATTGTTTAATACAACTGATCCAAACACTTTAAAGGGTGCGTTTGAATCTGTATAAAGAGAAGGAAAAGAATAATAATCAAACAATGATTATATTCTTTATACCTTGACAACAGAATAAAATAAAGCAACCACATTGATGTTTTTAATATGTTGAAAGGTTTGACCAAGAAAAAGGGAAAAACCTATTTTCCTTTTTTTTTGGTGAGTGTATTTTATAATGTCGTTTTTTTATTTTGTGTGGGACGAGTTGTCTCTTATAAGGAGAAGATATGAAGTGTTTATATATCACCTTAATTTCTAGTTGTAGATACCTCTAAAGCCTTGAAGATAATCTTTAAGTCTTAAGCTTATCATAACTTTTCCATCTTATCTAAAACATTTATCATTGTCACAATAATATACACACAAATCCCTTTCCAAAATCTGTCACTTATGGGAGGAGGACAAGGGTTTTCATTTCGACATTTTAAGCCTTTCTCTTTTTATTTAACGGATATATAAATTTAGTTAAGCGTCCAACGAAAACTAACGACCGTTTAAATATATTTCGTGAAACTTATTATATAATTAATAAATATATATATTAATTACATAATAAACGTTCTCTTCGTGTCTTACGTGTGTGCCCCCAATAGGCTCACACATTTCTAGTCGTATATGTGTGTATGCAACTACCATAATCCAACTGCTCTCACTGGGAGTTGGAGTAGCAGATGCCCATTTACTACGAGGAAACGTCTAGCAACATCAATTTCGTTTTTTAAAACTAGAAATGTCTGAGATCAAGTTTCAAAAACATTCTCAGTAGCATGGTTATGTATCTTTTGCTATAATCATCTCTTTGTTCAGATACCGTTAAACCATGGATATGGATCCTAACTCATTCCATATAGTTTAACCATTTAGATTCTCGTTATAGAACTTAATACAAATATACCAAATATAATCAAGAATCATATTGAACTACCCTTTGGGCACGGCCATGCAATTATCTGATTAATTCTGGAGAGGCGCCCCAAATGGTATCATACTGCACATCAAGTGGAGGAACAAATTCTTTGTTGAAATACAAGTGTTGTTGAATAGCGCCTTCACATCACTTCCATAATAGCCTTTATAAACTACCATTTCAGGTTAGCGTTTGACTTAGAATTAAAAAAAAAACAAAAAAGGGGGGGGTTATATCCACACATACTAGGAATTTGTTCTGTATTCCTCAAGTTAATGATGACTTTAACTAACCATTTTTTTGATATTTTACCCATGAATAAGGTCCAAAACCCCAAAAAAAAAGTAAAAATCGAATGTTGGGGTGTCCAATATGCATCCCTTGTGAATAACATATGAGTTTGGCAGGAACCATCTATATATTCAAAGGATATAACCAACACTTACATTTGTCTTTTGTAACAATATTCCCATACTGTTAATCGACAATGGACATATTTAGATAGATATATCATTCATGGATTAAACATGCAAATATAAGATAACAATTATTATATGTATGAATGACAAATACCCCGTATCTCCATTCATCAGAAAGTAAAAATTATCTTACATCCCAATTATCAAAAATACTAATACAGATATGCATGAAACTAATTAGCAAGTTGAAGTCCAATGTATCTAACATTCTCAACTTTTCCTTTACAAGACAGCTAAATAGTTATCTGAGTAAACTTTTCGAATACTTGTTTCAAATTCATAAATCTGTGAAGAATTTGAACTCTATGATGAGTGTCGTATGTATATTTGCATACTATTGCAAGAATCTAGTATGAATGTGACAATACCTTCAATGGAGGTTATTTGAAGTCAACAACCATACCTCTCAGACAGTCATCTTTACAGTTTCTTAAAATGTAAAGTATTCTCATTCTTTAATATGTATTGCAACAATGCCCTTAGTTGAGCATATCTAGTTAGCAGATTTATCATAAATGATTAAATCCTACTTTAACTAGGATTGGTTTTTCTCTAGCATCGTGTGTACACAAACAACACTATGCCTTATATAATTCGTAAACATTTGTTTTAACAGCCATCTAAAACACTCTCAATTAGATATTGTTGTTATCAATCATCTAAACATCTATTATTTAGTTACTGTTGTTGTTAGATCATCTTGCTCTAGTGCTAAAAGTAACAAACCAGTAATCATACACAATATTAAGTTATCATGATGGATCTTCGTTAAAAAGACAAGGTTTCCATCCATGTATTATCTCAAGTGAAATATATCATTTAAGACTTGCTTCAATGATGTATTGCATTGTGTTGGACTTAATTTCCGCATATGTTTATTTCATTAAACATTTATTCCAAGGTCGTTTGTTTTATTTCCTAAATTCCCAAGTGAAGTTTCATTCCAATCTAAAGGATTAACATCAAGCTTAGATGGAATGATACCTTCAATATGTTACACAACATATGAAATTCTGAGGAAAAAACATAGTGCTCCCTCTTGATGTATGGTGTAATTCAGGAGTTATCTTAATTTAATCAAAAATCATATTATTATTAAACTTAAAATCTCAGCTCCTAGATGCATGATTCAATCTGCACTTGGATTTTATTCCCTTGTATACTTTATAAAGATTATTTTAAACTCATAACCTTTTGATTATACTCATCGTCCTCGCTAAAGGTATCATAAAGAAAAAGAGTTATAAAATTTTAAGTGTATATTACAAATATAGACTCATATCCCCTATTTAATTACTAATTCGTCCTCGCAAGGTAATCATTAAGGAAAGAGTTATGATTCTTAATTCGTCATACGCCAGATTTAATAAATCTGTATGACAATTAGTTATCTTTATATATTTAATGCGTGTAGAAAAGAAATATTTAATCATAGTCAATTGTTTGAGTAAGATTAAAACTCTTATCATCATTCAGACATTAATATGTATACAATTTTGTCCTTATGAGTCTTTCTTCAAAAGAAACTCATTTCAACTCACATTTAATGTTTGGTGGAAAGCTCAAATCAATCTCCAAACATTAATTTGTCTTTTAAGGTCTGCATCTTATCATTCATATTTTTAAGATTATTTATAGATTCAAGTAATTGTGATAATTTGTCTTAAAGTTTTTACAAGTTTGTTTGACCCCTTAAACTAATATTCCTCAGAAACATGATATAAAAAATATCACTCCATTGGTTGGAAAGTGCAAGCATCTTACGGATTTTTTAATAAGAGTCTACATTATACTTTGGTTTGACATTTTCATGGTTTTAACCTTAGTATGACATCAACAAGTGAATTCAGAAGGTTATGTATTTGTTCTTGAATATTTTCAAGATTTATAGATACTCCCACTTACTTTTGTAAGAAGATATACTTCTCTAAAAACTAAGTATTTTAAGCAACAATGAATTGTTCTTAATTGGGAAATACAAAATACATTTTATAGTTCTTCTCTCTGGCTTGTTAATAATATGCTTCATAAGATATTAACAAATTTCAAAACTTTAATCAAGACATAATGAGATTCATCCCAATCCATAAATAGATAATGTCTTGAATACATTCTAGGTTTGAACTATCTTGAGTGTATCCATGACACACACAAATTTCTAACCTTGATAGATTTTGGAGGTAGAGCAATTATAGTTATCAGAAATCAAACAATAGGAATATAGTTTGTTTCAACGCATTAGACATACCATAATAGTGTGGTATTCTATGAGTATTGGAATTGTGAGACTCCATCAGAATTCCTTAGATAACATAATTCTCTTTAGATCAAATACTTGACAATTGGGTCAAGCCAAATTAAATACACAGATATTAACAACCCAAGTGCATGCTATAATCGTATATTTTTGAATAAGTACATCAACCCATGTTCATGTGTTTACAAGAAGACATAACAGTTCAAGAATTCTTTGAATGTGTTTACAAGAAAACAGAACAATTAAGTATACATTATAAGTCTATGAATAATTCAAGGACCTTTTTGTTAACTCTATGTTCATGTGTTTCAGGAAAACAAAACATGTCAAGTTATACGTTACAAGTCTTCGAATAATTCAAGGACATCATGTTAATGTGTTAAGAAGAAGACATAACAATCTTACTACTTACTTTCTGTTATGAGTCATTGATAAATTCAAGGACTTTATAATTATTTCTTAACAAGAACATAATTATTCTAACTAAAGTAATTATGAACGCAAACTCTTGAGTTCAATAGTAATTTCAAGTTAATTACATACTTCATGATTATGATCATATAATTTAACCATAATTATACTTACTAAAGCATGTAGTCAAGATGTTGAAGTAACTTTACATTATATCTTGACACTTAAATGTAATAGGGCAACAAACAACTCGTGTATTTAAGTCCTAGTAGATTTATTAACTTCCTTACCTTGCGGTCAAGAGAAACCAATAATCATATTCTTATATGTAGTTCCTCGCACACACTTAAGATTTCTCCCACTTGTGTACGGGACAACATTATTTAAATTAAACAATACGACAAGCGCTCAATTGTATAAACAATATGATAGTGTCATAGATATTACAAGTAGATTTTGAACCATAACGTTTAATAAGGAATTGTGGATTATTATTCTATAGATAACGCTTCGGAAAGCAACATCGGAAAGGCAATGGGTTATCTATAAAATAAAATGCAATTTTCCATAAACAATGGTCATTCATATTCGGAAAGTAATAAATTATTTCAAAGCAAGCTAGAAATAATAAGGGCAACTAACAAAGAAATAAATCTTGTAGCTCCCACTGAATTTTACAACATTACATGAATGTCTTTTCAGTAGTAAATCGTAAAGCTCCCACTGGATTTGTCAACATTGTAAGTGTTACATTACCAATAGAAAGCAAATAGCGATTTATTTACTTTCCTTTCACTCAAAATGCCTACAAGTAGCAATGTACTTAGGTATTGTACTGAGTATATAAATATCTATTTATGTAGAAGAGGGACTAGCCATTTATGCTTTCATTAACTTGAACTTTTTAGCATGAAATTCCTCCTTAATCGGTCTGCCTAGCCACAAGGGTGTTTAGCACTATAAGGAATGAAATGAGTCTAAGAAAATATGCCTAGAAGACCTGCTAGCAATTTTCTTTACTCGTTGCGGTTTAAACTCATACATCGTGACAAGTGCAAGATGTCATATATTTTGGTAGCTATAGACAAAATGTACTGTAGTTACACAAAATATATTATCTTTCAAAGATTTCAGAACCAAAAGAGGGTAATGAAAGATTAAAAGCGAGTTTAAATATAATATATAATAATTCAATTATAACCCTATCTTATTCTTGTCAACCAATGAGTATAGATAGAAGTAAGTCTTATTTTTTCTTACTAGGAAAAGAGATTATGTTTGTCTTTTTCAAGAAAAACAAACTTTCGTTTACGAATTATGTTGCAATAACACAATCAATCAGAACATAGAAAGTTCAATTTAGTATTTTCGATAATTAATTTCTTAATTGAATTAACTACCCAATTAATTTACTAATTAAGACTAAGATCCAACTTGACCTCCCACTTATTACCAAAGGTCTGACCAGGGCGTAAACAAGTGGGGCAAGAGGTAAGCGTCGAGCGTTAATTGCATTTTAATGCAACTCTTAGATTTATGATACTTGTCAAAACATTAGTAATCAAATAATAATTTTAAGAGCATGTTTAGTATCATCTTATGCCTCAGGTCCAAGGTCTGACCAAGAGACTCGAATTAAGTCGACCAAACGAGAACGTGTAAAAATCGTTAAAGGTCTGACCAGTAGGCAAAATTCACCATGGGTTGGTAGGGGTCCAGGGTCTGACAAAGAGACTCAAACCAATTGCATGTGTTCTACGGTTGGATGGCATTGACTTAAAATTTTCAAAGGGGTATGCACATAAATGTGTCAAATGCGTATACAAAGAAGCATGCAAAACAACTTTGTATTACTGATTTTAAAAACCTTTAATAATGATACTGTAGTGACATGCCATGGTTCACGGTAACTCTAATCGAACGCACAAAAAGCGGAGAAACAGGTCAGCGCGAAGCATATTAAAAACCTTATTTCTTTAGGGAATTACGTAAAAACGACCCGCCTTAAACTTCTCTTATAGTTTGTTCTAATGGATGAGCCATACTTCCCATGAGTCCATAGCATCCAATTTTTAATCTTGAAATCAAGTTTCATAGTTTATAGTCTTATTAATTTTCTCAAAAATCCAATTTTGCACGAAACAAATAATAGGTCACAATGAGCATGTATTTAAACGTGTAATTAATAGACTTGTTTTAACATCATCTTTCTTTAGGTTTTAGTCCGTATTGCATACATATTAGGCGCGTATACTAGTAATCAAGTAAAAATATGCACATAAAGACTAAAGCTAATGATGATATTAAATTAACAAGTAAACATGTAAAATCCGAGTTCTCAAGCGAGTCTTCCCCAATTGGAGAACCATAAGACCCTCACTAGGTTTTCATCAATGTGCCTAGATCGCCCCATTCATCACAAAAGTGATTGAGTAGGTCTTATGGCCGGATAGGTAAACACAATCAGACTAAATATGTAAAAGATCTAGTTTCCAAAAATAAAAGATTTTAGTTACTATAAATAAAATCAAGATCTTTTATATATATAGTGTGATCTTTATTAAAAGGAAACATATATACTAAATTAACAAGTTTAATTTTATTCCCTTTTTAGCATTCAAAAGTAATCAAGATCTAGATCTACAGATTTTATTTAATTATGGCAAGGATTTGCATGATCTTTGTCATATTTGCAAGAATACATTAAATAAAATATCAAGCGCAGCAGATTAAGTTATATGAATTAAATCTAGGCGTGTACAAATCAAGATAAGATATAATTCAAAAGTGTAACCCTAATGCCAAAACGAGTTGGCTCTGATACCACTGTTGGGATTTAATAATCTAGGTAACCAGTTTAGCTACGAGTACGCAGCGGATTGGATCTAGTTAAGACACACAGAATTAACACTTAATAAAGTAAATAATTATAACATAAAAGTAAATAATTACTTACCTCTTGATCTTGAACTTGAAACGTGTTAAGCAGTTAAATTACTGCCTCTACGGTTGCTCACACAACACGTCGAACAAGTACGCAACAATGCTAGTCGTAACTTCACGAGCTCCAAACACCGATAGTGTATACTTTATTTACTTGAACCGAAACCAAACAACAAGTGTTAACTTAAACCGAAAACCTACATACAATATAAGAATCAATCGTCTAGTGCACAAGGAATATGGAAAAATAATTATTGTTTCCTACGTATTACATCATACATGTAAATAACATGCATGTAGATTATACATGCATTTATTATAAATGCTAATGATGTTGATTCCATGTAGTGATATCAAACAGTATACGTAGTAGGGTATAGGTTAAATCACAAAAGCTATTAGTATGCGAAGTGCAATCATGCGTAATTTTAAGGATGTGAGATGTGTAGTATATAATTTAGGTGTGATCAAGTAATCACTATTATGAGGAGGAGAGGGGTGTTTATATAGCCCTCTAACCTTAGTTGTAGATAAACTAGAATACCTCATAATCCTTATCACAATATAACTCTCACCCCTTATCTCCTAAATTAATTCCAAAACCCCCTTCTAGAAGCTTATAGGGCCGGTCAACAAGTGAGACCCATAAGGTTCGGGTTTTGTCAATTTCAGCCCCTTCGGTTCATATTTAAATACTCGTTACGTTAGTTATAAAATATAACAGTAACTAACGGTTATTTAAATTATCAATGTGAAGCATATTATATAATTAATAAATATATAACAAGTATATATATTAATTACATAATAAACGTACTCTTCGTGTCTTAACGTGTGTGCCCCCAATAGGCTCACATATTCGTAACGTATACGTGCTATCCGACTACCATAATCCAACAGCTCCCACTTGGGAGTTCGAGTAGCACCTAACACTTATACCTATAATAGGCAAAATCTAGCAACTCACACAATTATTTTTACATTAGGAATATTATGAGATAAGAGTTTCAAAAATCATCTCAGCTATTTAATGGTTAATTAATTTCTTGCTTAATTATGATCCCTTTGTTTCAGATATCGTTAAACCATAGATATGGATCATAACTCATTCCATATAGTTTAACATTATTTTTCTCGTTATAGAAATAATTCAAATATACCAAATGTAATCAAGAATCATCTTGGATTACCCTTTGGGTACGGCCATACAATTATTTGATTAATTCTGGAGAGGGCCCATGATATCTTTATGCACATATCAAGTGGAGGAACAAATTCTTTGTTAACTACAAGTGTTGTGGATGCTGCTTCACATCACTTCTAAGAATAGCCTTTATAACTACCTTATTCAGGATAGCGTTTGACTTAGACTCAAAAAGTAATATCCACACATGCAGAACTTGCTTGCATCTTAAGTCTAAGGACGACTTTTAAACCATTTTTGACATTTACTCATGACGAGGATCCAAAAGTAAATATTCGAAGTTTGGGGTATCCAATATGCATCCCTTGTGAATACACATGAGTTTGGCAGGAACAATCCATATATTCAAAGAATATAACCAACACTCACATTTGCCTTACATAATAATATTCCTATATTGTTAACCGACAATGGACATATTTAGAATGCTAAATCATTCTTAGATTAAACATGCAAATATAGAATAACAGTTGTTATATGAATGAAAAACAAACACCAAGTATCTTTATTCATCAGAAATTAAAAACTGTCTTACAATTCCAAATTATCTAACTACTAATAAAACACAGATTTGCATGAGACTACTAGCTGGAATCAATCCTGTTTCCAACATTCTTAACTATTTCTTTACAAGACAGCTAAATAGTTATCTGAGTAAACTTTCCGAATACTTGTTTCAAATTCACATATTGTGAAAGATTTGAATAATAAGATGAGTGTCTTATTGTTCATGTACATACTATTGCAAGAGTCATAGTATGGACAAGGTAATAGTACCTTTTATAGGGTATTTGAAGTCAACAACATACCTATCTTAGACAGTCATCTTTACAGTTTCTTAAAATGTAAAGTATTCTCATTTTTTAACATCAGTTGTACACAAACAACATTATGCCTTATATAATTCATAAACATTTGTATTAACAGTCATCTAAATTCTCTCAATTAGATAATGTTGTTGTTAGCTCATCTTGCTCTTAGCAAAAGTAACAAACCAATACTCATACACAATATAAGAATACATTATGAATCCTTGTTATAAACATCTCGTCTCCATCCATGATAACAACAATATATCGAAGTGGAAATATACCATTTAAGACTTGCTTCAATGATATATTCATAGGTTGGCGACCTTTATTCGCATACGTCTTATCTAATAAACAATTACATATCCAATGTCGTTTGTTTTATCATAAAACCCCCAAGTGAATATCATTCCAATCTCAAGGATTTAAGCATCTAGCTTGGTGATAGAATGATGCTTTCAATATGTTACACGACATATGAATTTTAAGGAAAAACATAGTGCTCCCACTTGATGTTAGGTGTACTTAGGAGTTATCTTAATTTAATCAGAAATCATATTGTGATTAAACATAAGACCTCAGCTCCTAGATGCATGATACAATCCACACTTGGATTCTATTTTCTTGTATACTTTATAAAGATTATTTTAAACTCATAGCCTCTTTGGTCTTTTTGATTTACAACACCGTCCCACTGCAAAAGGGTAATCATAAAGAAAAGTGTTATATAACAATATATTGTCATATTACAAATAATAGGCTCATAACCCATTTGATTTACACAGCGTGCCTCGCAAAGGTAATCATTAAGAAAAGAGTTATGAACCTTAATTTTCCACATTTCAGATTCAAGAAAACATGTATGACAATTAGTTATCTTTATATATAATTAATGCGTGTAGAAAAGAAAATTTTAATCACAGTCAATTGCTTGAGTAAGATTAAAAACTCTTGTCACTAGTCAGGCATTAACACGTATATAATTTTGTCCTTATGAGCCTTTCTTCAAAAGAAACTCATTCTAACCTCACAGGTTTACTTATTGGTCAAAGATCAATCAATCTTACAACATTGATTTGTCTTTTAAGGACTGCATCTTATCATTCATATTTCTAAGATATTTATCAGATCCAAGATGTGATACTTTTATCTAAAGTTAGTAGGTTACTATACCCCTCTTAACTTATATTCCTCAGCATTGATATTAAAATATCATTCCATTGATGAGGTATCCTTACAGATTTATGAATGAGAGTTACCTTATACTTTGGTTCAACATTTTAATGCTAAACCTTAGTATGACATCAACAAGTGAATTCAGAAGGCTGTGTATTTTGTTCTTGAATATCTTTTAAGATCTAAAGATGCTCCCCTTACTTTATAAGAAGAGACTACTTCTCTAATACTAAGCTTTAAGCAATAATAAATCTTTTCTTAATTTTCCACTACAAAAAACATTTATAGTTCTCAATCTCTAGCTTGTTAATAAATAGGCTTTCAGATATATTAACAAATTTAAGAACTTTTAATCAAGACATAATGGGATTCATCCCAATCTATAAACAGATGATGTCTTAAATACCTTCTAGGTTGAAACTTTATTGAGTGTATCCATGACACACGCAAAATTCTAACCTTGATCGATTTGGAGGTAGAGCCATTTAAGTTTATCAGAAATCAAATAATAGAATATAGTTTGTTTCGTCCATATTAAAACATACCATAATGATGTGTAATTCTATGAGTATTTTGGAAGTTGTTAGACCTCCATCAAAATTCCTTAGACAACTTAATACTTTCTCTTTGGAATCAAATACTTTCAATTAGTCGAGCCAAAATAAAGTACAAGTATTTTAAAACCAAAATGCATGCCTATATGTATATTTCTTAATATACAAGAACTCTATGTTCATGCTGTTTGACAAGAAAACCAGAACAGTTCCAAGAAATCTATGTTCAAGTGTTTACAAGAAAACAGAAGAATAAGAACAATTAATTATAAGCATATAAAGTCTTATGAATAATTCAAGGACCTTTTTGTTAACTCTATGTTCATGTGTTTCAGGAAAACAAAACATGTCAAGTTATACATTACAAGTCTCCGAATAATTCAAGGACATCATGTTAATGTGTTAACAAGAAGACATAACAATCTTACTACTTACTTTCTTTAAAGTCATTGAATAAATTCAAGGACTTTTTATAACTATGTCTTAAACAAGAACAAATTATCTGAACTAAAGTAATTATGAACGCAAACTCTTGAGTTCAATAGTAATTTCAAGTTAATTACATACTTCATGATTATGATCATATAATTTAACCATAATTATATTGACTAAAGCATGTAGTCAAGATGTTGAAGTAACTTTACATTATATCTTGACACTTAAATGTAATAGGCAACAAAACAAGCTCGTGTAGTTATGTCCTACTTAGATTTTTATTAACTTCCTTACCTTCGGTCAATGAAGAGAACCAATAATCATATTGTTATATATTGGTCCTCGCACACACTTAAGATTTCTCCCACTTGTGTACGGGACAACATTATTTAAAGTAAACAATACGATAAGCGCTCAATTGTATGAACAATATGATAGTGTCATAGATATTACAAGTAGATTTTGAACCATAACGTTTAATAAGGAATTGTGGATTATTATTCTATAGATAACGCT
Source organism: Tanacetum coccineum (assembly GCA_026074375.1). NCBI lineage: Eukaryota > Viridiplantae > Streptophyta > Magnoliopsida > Asterales > Asteraceae > Tanacetum > Tanacetum coccineum. The sequence goes on along the minus strand of BQNB010019702.1, from coordinate 12,374 downwards.
TCGGAAAGCAACATCGGAAAGGCAACGGGTTATCTATAAAATAAAATGCAATTTTCCATAAACAATGGTCATTCATATTCGGAAAGTAATGAATTATTTCAAAGCAAGCTAGAAATAATAAGGGCAACTAACAAAGAAATAAATCTTGTAGCTCCCACTGAATTTTACAACATTACATGAATGTCTTTTCAGTAGTAAATCGTAAAGCTCCCACTGGATTTGTCAACATTGTAAGTGTTACATTACCAGTAGAAAGCAAATAGCGATTTATTTACTTTCCTTTCACTCAAAATGCCTACACGTAGCAATGTACTTAGACTTGTACTGAGTATATAAATATCTATTTATGTAGAAGAGGGACTAGCCATTTATGCTTTCATTTACTTGAACTTTTTAGCATGAAATTCCTCCTTAATCGGTCTGCCTAGCCACAAGGGTGTTTAGCACTATAAGGAATGAAATGAGTCTAAGAAAATATGCCTAGAAGACCTGCTAGCAATTTTCTTTACTCGTTGCGGTTTAAACTCATACATCGTGACAAGTGCAAGATGTCATATTATTTTGGTAGCTATTAGACAAAATGTACTGTAGTTTACACAAAATATATTATCTTTCAAGATTTTCAGAACCAAAAGAGGTAATGATAGATTTAAAAGCGAGTTTAAATATAAAATATTAATAATTCAATTTTAAACCATATCTTATTCTTGTCAACCAATGATGTATAGATAGAAGTAAGTCTATTTTATTCTTACAGAAAAGATATTATTTTGTCTTTTTCAAAGAAAAATACAAACTTCGTTTACGATATTATGTAGCAATAACACGAATCATATCCAGAACATTAGAAATTCAATTTATAAATTTCCGATCATTAATTTCTAATTGAAATTACTACCCCATTAATTTAACTAATTAAGACTATGATCCAACTTAGACCTCCCACTTATTACGAAAGTTCTGACCAGGGGCGTAAAACCAAGTGGGCAAGAGGTAAGCATCGAGCGTTTAATTGCATTTTAAATTGTCAACTCTTGAGTATTTATGATACTTGTCACACCATTAGATAATCAAGTAATAATGTTAAGAGCATGTTTAGTAAATCATCTTATGCCTCGGGTACCAAGTCCTGACCAAGAGACACGAATTAAGTCGACAAGACGAGAACGGGTAAAAAATCGTCAAAGGTCTGACCAAGTAGCGAAATTCACCATTGGTTGGTAGGGGTCCAGGGTATGACAAAGAGACTCAAACCAATTGCACGTGTTCTACGGTTGGATGGCATTGACTTAATATTTTCAAAGGGGTATGCACATAAATGTGTCAAATGCGTGTACAAAGAAGCATGCAAAACTTCTTTGTATCACGATGTTTTAAAACCTTTAATAATACACAGTAGTGACATGCCATGGTTCATCAACTGGTAACTCTAACGAAAGTACAAAAAAAGCAGAGAAACAGGTCAACCGACAGCATATTAAAATCTTATTTCATTAGGAATTATGTAACAAACCGACCCCGCCTTAACTTCTCTTATAGTTGTCAGTGGATGAGTCGTACTTCCCATGAGTCCATAGCGTCCAGTTTTTTAATTTTGAACTCATGTTTCATAGTTTATGGTCTTATTAATTTTCTTAAAAATCTAATTTTGCATGAAACAAATAATAGGTCACAATGAGCAGTATTTAAACGGTGTAATTAATAGACTTTGTTTCAATATCATCTTTCTTTAGGTATTCGTCCGTATTGCATACATATTAGGCGCGTATAACAGGTAATCAAGTAATAAAATATGCACAAAAGACAAAAGCTAATGATGAATTAAATTAACAAGTAAACATAGTAAAATCCGAGTTCTCAAGTGAGTCTTCCCTAATTAAGAACCATAAACCCTCACTAGGTTTTCATCAATGTGCCTAGTAATCGACCCATCCATTCACAAAAAATGATTTGAGTAGGTCTTAATGGCCGTATAGAGGTAAACAATAATCAGACTAATATTTAAAAGATCTAGTTTTCCAAAAAAGAAAAGGAGTTTTAGTTACTATAAATAAAATCCAGTATCTTTTATATATATATGTGTGATCTTTATTAAAAGAAACATGCGAGCGACGCGAGCGCGCGAAGAACAAGTTTAATTTTATTCCCTTTTTAGCATTCAAAAGTAATCAAGATCTAGATCTACAGATTTTATTTAATTATGGCAAGGATTTGCATGATCTTTGACATATTTGCAAGAATACATTAAATAAAATATCAAGCGCACCAGATCAGGTTATATGAATTAAATTTAGGCGTGTATAAATCAAGACAAGATATAATTCAAAAGTGTAACCCTAATGCCAAAACGAGTTTACTCATGATAAACTATTGGGATTTAACATTCTAGGTAACCAGTTTAGCTACAAGTATGCAACGGATTGAATCTAGTTGAGGAACATAGAATTAACACTTATATATCGAACAAGTAATTACTACCTTTTGTTTAATGATAAAAATCAATAAACTTACGCCGGATCTTGATCTTGAAAACATAGTGGTTAAATTACCACCTCTACGGTTGCTCACACAACACGTCAAACAAATACGTCACGATGCTAGTCGTTGCTTCACGAGCTCCAAACACCAAGTGTATGCTTAACTACTTGAACCGAAAACAAAAACCCTAATTAGGGTTTCTACCGAGATCGATTGTAGGAAAAATTAATGAACCGAAAAACCCTTAGATGTGGTTTTATTGTCGTCGAGCTAGGAGAACAGGAAAACCGCAACACCTAAATAGGTTTCCGTTTGAATCGTTAAGAGAAAAAAAAACAAAAACAAATTTCGACGGTAACAAACTGGCATGTAAAATCATGCTAATAAACTTTGGTTTGAATTTATAAATTCCATGTCATAGACTTGACATTGAATGAACAAATTCATGCGTATTACTATTAGGCATTGAATGTGACATAGGGGTTTTGAAGGGTCATAATTGTGTTAACCGACTTTGGAGAAAAACCAATATATTGTATGTTTTTATGTGAATGGGATCGAATCAGTTAATTGGAGGAGGAGATGGGGTATTTATATATATCCTCTAATCCTAGTTGTAGATAAACTCTAGGATAACCCTACATCAATTCTTATCACAATACAATACTTAGTCCCTTGTCCCCTCTTTAAAAAGTTATTGAATTCCAAAATTCCCTACTAGCAAGCAATATGGGTACCAACAAGTTGACACCCATAATAGTTTTCTGGGTTCTGTTAATTTTAGTCCATTCGGTTCTATTTAAATAGTTCATGAGTTTAGTTATATAACGATAACGGTAACTAAATGGAGTATTTAAGATTACAATGTGAATGCATATATATTTAATTAATAAATATATACAAGTAATATATATTAATACATAATAAAACGTACCCTTCGTGTCTTAACGATGGCGCGCCTCCAATAGGCTCACATATCCTTACTATACTGCTATCCGACTACCATAATCCAACAATACTCTGATAAACTTACCTCTTGACTACAGTTGACAACTCCAACATAACTAAGTCGAAGAGGAATTGTATTGCCAAGTAATAGATTGCAAGCATCCTATCCATTATATCCAACTATATAAAGAACAAATTATTTATATTTACAAAAGTACATGGAAAAAGAAGATGTTGACAACCATACAATAAGTATTCAATGTAACATTTACCTTTGTAATTACGCCAATGGTACGATTACCTATAGAAATTGTAGCAACTATGAGATTTATAATTTAGAAAAAGATAAACATCATCATAGTGTATGTAATAGACTTGCCGCCACGATCAGCAATGCCAGCAATATGAAGTGCATATGAATTTCCCAAATCAATTGGCGTGGTGACCGCTAATATTAAACAACTTGGCTGCTTGATGTATAAAAACACACATTTTTACGAGATTAATTTCTCCAGATATCTAATGGCTGGTCAGCTACCGGAACCTTTGTCATTCCAGACAGATCAACCAATGTGATGTCCAGAACTTTGGGTGAAAAGTTTTTCAAGTAAATTTGTTTGTTTGAAACTCTTTTATACCCTCCCACTTCCATCTCAGTCAGCCTTTATAAAAAGGAAACGCATAGTCTAACCGCTTGTGGTTATAATTTCTTCTGTTTTCACAATACCTAGCTTACAACAAATATTCTGCACATAAAATAATTAAAAAAAAAAAAAAAACCCTAACGCGCGTTGGCTGGCCAACGCCGGACCCAATGCCGTTGGGCAACGCCGGACAACGGTGTAATAACGCCGACCAACGCTGTTGCCGACGTTACTACACCTAACGCTCTTATAGCCATTGGTGTACTTAAATATGAATTTATTTAGAAATGAATGTACCAGCTAGTACACAATTGCTATAGATGGACAGCGGTGTAATGGTGACCCGACCACCGTCTTCATTCTAGGATCACAATCACATTTTCAACACACTATCTTATCACCCTTTTTGAAGGCATAGTGGTTACTGGTTACCACCTAATCAAACATATAAAATTATCAAACTTTTATACAAATGTACCCCACAATATATGTACACTGATGACATCAAATAACGTTACTTTTATAACATCATTTATCCCATGTAAATAACCTTTTTTGTATAATTATTGCAAAAATTATTACTTAATCATTTGTATTTGAAAATTGCAGTAATTATGGAGTACTTGGTGAAGATTAGCAAAAAGGCGCGGATTTTGGAGCTTAAACGAAGACATTTGAAGATATTGACTATGACATCCTATACACTGTATCTATCAAGGAAGATACGGCGTATCTATGTCTGCACTTCACAAAAGACCACGAAGGAATAAAGATCAATACGCCATATCCAGAAGAGCTCAATACACCGTATTCAATTTAAAGTAATAATATTCTGGAAGATATCGAACGTGATCCTTGCTCCAAGAAACCCTTGATACGTCGTATCCAAGACTTTCGATACGACGTATCGACCAAATTCCAGTCCTTATAAATAGAAAACCTAAAAACTGATTTTCAATGTGCTTGATCATATTTTCGATACATTAACCACAAAAGTCGATTTTCAGAAGACAAGAAGAGTAGAAGAGGTCAAGCAAAGCTACTCATTCCATAGGAAACACTTTGTAATCTTCTATACTCTAGTAATCGTTTAATTTTTGGTATCATTCTTGGTTGGATTATTACTCTTGTATTGATTATGACGTTTGAAGATTTGAATGTTTGGTTTGTTTATCTTGAATAATTAATTAATCATTGATTGCTTGTTTATGTTTATCAATTTATACTTTTTTACGTGCCTTTGTATGCGACCTAGTCATTTCAAGCATCTAAGTGATACGGACTCAAGTAGCTAGATGCCGGATGGCTTTACTTATAGAAATTTATATATCAAGACCAATAGGATCTTCAAATATATGACCCTAATCTCGCCTTTAGATTAACGAGCTTAGTTGGATCGGCATGTGACCCTTGGGATCAACGAGTACATTCTTAATTAATGGTAAAGACTTGGCCAGTGGACTACTAATATATGAATTGCCATTAAGCAGTATGTGGGTAAAGTCTCCATGAGCTAGAGATTAACAAGATCACTGATTGTGTTAGTTTTATACACACATTAAAAAAAATACTATAATAATATTCCAAAGAGCAATTAAGAAAATTACCAGGTTACCCTTGATAAAATTCACTCTTAAAAATATATATAATATAATATATAATAATACGATAAATTAAACCGGGTAAGAAATGATCACCCGGTCGTTTCCCAATGACTTGTGCAGTTGAAACCACGTTTTAAGCTGGATTGTGATTTGAATAAGGGGGGGTAAGGAAAATAGATGATTTGATAATCTATAACTACCAAATAAAAGCAACAAGTAAAATGAATAATTAAAAACAATTAAGCTCTTAAAAAGATTAACGGGAAACAAATAAAATGCGACAAATAAGCAAGTAAATCAAAATTAACTCCTAAAAATGCAAACTAAATTTTTAAACCTAAATTAGGACGAAAGAAAATTTTAAGAAAAAGAAAAATATTTTTTTGATTATTTTTGAATTTTTTATGAAAAAAAACTATTTTAGATCTAAAAAATCCCTAAAAAAAATAAACAGCAAGTAATTGAAATTTATATTTTTCTAAAAAAAACAAAGAAAAAGGAAATTTTAGAAAACGAATCAATAATTTTGGCTTTTTAGATTTTAAGATATGAATTTTCTAAGATTTAATACTAATTAAAAGCTTAAAAATAATAAAACTATTAAAAATATAAACCTAGAAAATTTTATAAAAATTAAACTAGAAAAAGAAAAAGTGCAGAAATTTATTAAAAATAAAATCCCTAATTTTTACTTTTTTATTAAACTTTAATTAAACTAATTAAAAACTAAACCTAATTATTTATTAAAATTGAAAATTTAACTAACTATAACTAACAAAGGACTAACGGAGAAAACAAATAAAAGTTAAAAGTTACACTTTCTACCCTAAGGCCCAACCCCGACTTCAAACTAAGTCCATTTAGCCCAAAAATAAGTTCAATTTCGAACTGGCTTATTATGAAAAACTTATAAAATCAAAGTTGTAGAACAAGTGGCAGTGAACGAATTTTTAACAAAAGCACCATCTAGCTGAAAGCCAATAATAAGCTCAAAAACAGCTTATCAATAAGTTAAAAACAGAAAGTGGGGGTTTTCCCTTGGTTTCACTTAAACAGCTAAAACAAGCTCAATTTAAGCTCAAATTGAAAAGCAAAAGGAGATCTAAGAAGCTTATGATGTATTTAAACTAAAAATGAAAAGAAAATTTTGCTGAAAACACTTAACACTATTTGAAATTAATGCTAAATACTGAAAACTAAGCATAAAACTCAAAAAGCTTAATAAACAAGCTCAATTACTTAATTAAGCTAGACAGAAGCTAAGCTTTTCAGAATTACATAATTCTACTATAAGCTACTCAATTAAGTCATAAAAGCAATTACTATAAGCTAAGAAATCAAAAATTTAAAGCTAATCTAATTTGCTACATTTTTGGTTTTTTGTCTTTTTAATGAGCAATTTTTAGAGCTAACATTTACCTAGAATTTACGCTAGAAACGATGAAATAAATACATAATATTATTAAGCTGTATCAACTCTATACCCTACTTGAATTTTAGAGACTAAGACCAAAGTTTACCTAACTAAAATTAAACAAAAGTGACAAGCAGAACGCTTAGGTTCCTGCTGAAGCACACTGCAAGAGTACAAAACCAAAAAATGCAGAAACCTTTAGTGAGTCTCTACTGCATTAAACGCACATCACTAGAGTGTTTTAAACTTAGATACAGCAAATTCCAGCCTCCAAGGCTTGGGACAAGTTTCTCAAACTAAGAAAAAGGGAAAACATGCCCTGGTGCTGAAGTGATGAAAGTAAGCTCAAATTTGTTGATAATTGAAAACTAACTGCTGAAGACTCAATTACTATTAATCTAAAATGAGAATACAACTAACTCAAACGATTTGCACAAGTCATTTTGACTTTTTGATGTCCAAACTAGCTTAAACCAAACACCCATTATGCACTTGACAAATTGATTAAGCTTTTTAAAACTAACATTTTACTTATGAAAACTAGATTACAGAAACATATTGGCTTTATAACAACTTATTTAAACACAATTTAACAACTGTATTAAGCTAAAATTTAAGATCTAAGACTAGGCTACTATATTTTTGGCTTTTTATAGATTTAAATGACAGATATGAAAACACAAAGATTTATAACTAGCTAGCTAAAAGCAGATGATCAATATAGTCTAATAAGCAATATTAAGTAGAAATAAGCACAAATAAGCTACTACTTTAAGCAAATAAGCAGATCTAAGTTATAAAGCAATAAGACAACTATTTAAGCTAGAATTTAAAAGCAAGGAAATTAAAAAGAAACTTACTAGAGCTTCAGCTTAACAAAAGCATAATGGCTCTTAGAGCTTTGCTACAAGCTCTCCTAGCTTATAAATAAGCTAGGAGTAAAATCCTTGAGATCTCTTCCATTTCTAGATCTCCTTCCAAAAGCTTAAATCCCCAAGTTAAGGTAAATAGAATTTTTAAGCTTGTTAATTAAGTTTATGTAAGATTTAAGATCAATTGAGCTCAAATCATGAGCTTAGAGACTCATGAGAGCTTATAGTAGCTTATATAAGCTTATGAGAGCTTATTGACTATTTTAAGACATATTAGATCTTAAAAGATTAAAAGACAGGATTAAAATAAACTTGATTTATATTAAGAGAAGATGCTGATTATAATATGAAAAGAGAAATTACACTAGAAAAGCTTTTAAAAATAGAGAATTACAATAAGCAATAAAACTACAATAAGCTACTAAAATTACTACATGTGTGAATGTGTGATAATGAGGCCCTTTTATAAGCACTCATAGATCCTTCTAGGCCTCTAATCTGTTAGACGCGCCTATCAACATCATCCCTTGATCATTCATTAATCATTGATTCCTTCTTGTCCACCGTTGGATCACTAATGAGCTCACACGGATTGCCAGCGTGGCAATCCGTTTGAGACTCAATTGTGTTTGTTTACTGAGTGTGTTTAGTGCAAAACCCACGTCCCTTTGTGCTTTCTCCTCGTCATACGTAGCTTGAACTTGAGAGTAGAGCTAATGAACATCCATTGATTAACTGATCTAACCCGCATCTTGTTAACGAGCTATTGAATTGTCCTTTTTGACCCTTGATTGAGACTTGCCCCATGATTTACCCTGGGTTAATGTTGGGGACGATGGGTGAATAGTGCCCACGTTTTCCCGCTTGTTTTAACTGTAAAGGGGGTAATCCAGTTTAAAACTTTGGAATATGCAAATTATGGGTCCTCTCTTTGGTTGTTAAAATCTTAGTATAAAAACAACTTTCATAAATGGCATTTTTGGTCCATGTGGTTTATAAAAAAGATAATGGGCTATGGATATTGGGCTTTTGGTTTAATGGTTTCGGGTAGGGTTATTTAAGGTTTTGAGGCCCAATAAGAGTTTAGGGACCAATTGTGAGTTTTTCTGAAACTTTGAGGACTAAAGTGGATTATTTTTGGGTTTTGTCTTTATGTGGGTTGACTCTGTTGACCATGAGTTGACTTTTCTTTGACTGAAGCTTGACCAAGGTTTATTTTGACTTCCGCTTGTTGTTACTCTTCCGATCTTCGTGGTCCCGCCTTTAGATTAGTGAGCTTAGTTGAACCGGCAGTTGACCCTTAGGATCAACGAGTACGTTCTTAATCAATTGGTAAAGACTTGGCCAGTGGACTACTAGTATATAAATTGCTATTAAGCAGTAAGTGGGTAAAGTCTCCATGAGCTAGGGATTAATAAGATCACCATTGCTTTAACCCCTAAGATAGATTATAATCAGCAAATATGATACTTTATGCGGATGCGTTTAATTGTGACCGAATGTTACGTGTCAAGGTCTTAGAAAGAAGTAACACCTAAGTCTTAAGAATGATATGCCGCCTCGAGATAAGTATTCATTGTACTAAATAAACAAACCAACGTTCTAATTGAATTATTAATGGTTAATACAGTTTTCTTATATTTGGCTAGACCGCTCTTCTATCTTTTGTCAATCTGCTTTCGTGTGTTATTGTGTCTTAAGTAGATCTAACTCACCACAAACCTGTGCCAGTCTCTCAGGCTGAAACCTCTCTTTATCCGTTAGAATTAGGATTAACATAGGACTAACATAGGTTTAGCATAGGTTTAACGTAGAATAGAATTAACATAGTTTAAATTAGCTTAGTTAGTTAACCAAAATATTAATAAAATAAAAGATCAGTCCTCGCTCTTAGTGATCGACACCCTACTTACCACGAAACTCCATCTGACAGGGTACACTGTCTGTTAAAATGTTGTTTTAGGTAAAGTCGACAAAATATAAATTTAAAACTTGAACTATCATAAAATACACCTACACGACGACACATCAGCGCCCTTTCCCTATTTTTAACATTAAGGTCAAGTGAGTCCACAAGTTTTAGAAAATCATTAAGATGTTGATTTGGATCTTCGGACTGGAGTCCATGGAATGCACATCGGTTTTGCACCAACCGGATGGTGTCGAATCGCATAGGCACCACATTGTTCCCATCGGGGAGCTCAATGGTGTTTCGATAGCCCTCGTAGCTTGGTCGGGAATAATCTCCTAACATGCGGGGTAGATTTTCGTCTCCCATGATGGTTAACAAAAAAGAAGGGTTACAAAATAAAGGAAACGAAGAAAAGATAGACTAAGAGAAAGATATTAAAAAGAAAAAGAAAAATCTCACTCGATAGGAATCTCGTGAGTAGACCTAAGCTAGATAGAATCCGAAGCCTGGACTATTCCCCGGGAGCGACGCCAAAAACATGATGCATATTGTTGCAAACGCAAAAGTTTTACAACCCTTATAGGAAGTGTACCTAATCATTGTAGTGTAGTATAGGCAAGACTCGGGAGGTTATTATCGTTCTCTAGGGGAATAGTTTGGGTAGGCTTGAATTGTATGTTTACTCGGGTCTAAGGGGTGAAAGAAGATTATTTTTGGGTTTTTATATTTTTTTGGAAAGCAAGTAAATCTAGGGTTTAAATGGGGTTTGCTTAACTACTAAACTAAACTACTCTTAATTATGCAAGAAAAGTAAAGGTTGGGGAAAAACTTGTATGATTAAACTAACGTGTTTACCTAATCATGCACTACTCTCTAGTTGTCTTCTTAGATTTTATTGCACGTCGCCCTCGTAATGGAATGTGTAAGTATCTAATAAATCAAACACACTCGGAATCCACCCAAAGGTGATCTAGATATGAAGATCTAATCACATGTATCCTCTAACCTAGCCGCGTTTCCCTAGACGTTTTCGCTTTGCAATTAAGAAGCTAGTTTTTTAAAGCCTAACGCACACATCATTAACAAGAAGCAATAATAAAAGATCTAACAATTAGGTTTCATGCAATCATAAGCAAACACAATTAAATTTAGCCAAGCATGTTAATTGAAAGCAAAGAATAATTAATCAAACAACACATAGACATATTGAATGATTAAAAGGGTAAAGGAACTTTACTTCAATTAAACATGGAGTACAATGAGTACAAAAGGGTTTGGGAACCCTAAAAATTGACCACTATAGCTGCTACAATTATACTCTACGCTTTCCTCTCTAAAACATGAAAAATAAGGTTAGTATATATAGGAAATAAGACGCGACGTCGTCTCTTGTTAATTGCGACGGCGTCAGCCCGCCGAACCTTCTTTGGCTTCCTTAAGTTGGCTATTGCGACGACGTCACCAAAGATTGTGACGTCGTCTCCTTCAAGATGTGATGGCGTCAGATGGAATTGCGACGTCGTCTCCACGCAATGTAAACTCCAAGCTCCATCAAAGTCTTGTAAGGTTGTGTCTTCGTCCTGTTTCTTCTCCAATCGAGCCTAAGTCACGTGTATTTCTACCAATGCTTCCCAAATGCTAAAATGACAAAAAGAAATGATTAAGCACAATAAATAGGGATATTTACATGATTTTAGGGGTTAAATGACCCCAAAAAAGTGTATAAAATTAAACATCATCAGTGCGTCCCCATAGGCTCGAGTAAAGTTCCCGGGCATATATTATTTTACGTGTACACATTCCAACAGCTCCTTCTTGGACATGTACCAATTAATATAATAACATTAGTAAGCGTCTAACAACACGCCAATGCTCTCATGAATACCCGAGTGTGGTTTCATAAAGTCATAGTTAAATGATTTATGCATTTACTATCCCTTTGTTTTAGATACCGTGTTAAAATAGATATGGATGTTAGTCATTCTATTATTTAACGATTCTGTTTCTCGTACATGTAATTAATCAAGATTACCAAAAATCATTGAGACACTTCTTCATGAGTTTTTGGGTGCAACCACACATATATTTGATTAATCCTACGAGGGGCCCAGTGACATCATTATTTAACTATTGAAGGAACAAATTCCTTCTTGACTACAAGGGTCAAGTCATATGCTTCACAATCACTTCTGAAAATAGTCCTTATTAGCTACCTTGCTCAGGATAGCTTAAACTACAACAAGAAGGATTATCCATACAAGATTCACTTAATGAGGACGATCCATAAAGTGATAATCTTGTTAGTTGGGGAAGTCCGATATGCATCTTACAAATATCATGTGAGTTTGGCGGATATATCCTTTAATATCTAAAATATCACCAATAACTCAGATTTGTCTTAGTTCAACAATATTCACATATTGTTGATCGACAATGGACTAATTTAGAATAATAAATATTATACACGGATTAAACATGCAAATATAGGACATAATTTATATT
>BQNB010019701.1:1132-66478 GCA_026074375.1 Tanacetum coccineum | reverse complement strand
TGATTTATTTCTTTATTTGAAAAGTCAAAGATTGTATTTGACTTTCTCTAGTCAAATATTGTATTTGACTTTCTTACCCTATAAATGTATTAGGTTTAGGTGTTAGAAAATTATTAAGATGATGAGTTTATAAAATAAGAGTGTTTCTCTTGAAGTCCCGGTTGGGCACCCTTTGATGGGTTATTGAATTCCTTGTTCTTTGTTATTTGTGTGGTTTCTTCCATTACCACAACGATATCGCCATCAAGTACAATATTAGTACTGCCAGAAGGAAGTTAGTACTGCCAGTATTAAACTTATTACTGCTGGAAGATTTTGTATTGCTGCATGAAGACTAAAGATTACTTGAAGATAAAGACGTGTAAGAAGATATATATGGATGTAATCCTAGTGTATATGTTATAAAGTTAGGAAGATACGTATATGCTTAAGATTATAGAATATTCTCTAAGATTTGTAGTTATCTTGTAAAGGACTCCTTGGTGTATAAAAGAAGGTCATAGGTTAAGGTTTTAGATACACTTTTGAGAATACGTTTGCATGCTTCAAGGTTGTAAAACCTAGTACTAGTTAAGAGTACTCGTATTATTGATCTAATAATATTGAAGCTTTTTGGTTATATTCATTGTTCATTCATATTTACTGTTTCATTGATATTACTTCTAGAGTATTAAGGTGTAGATTCCGCATACACTTTAATATACACACAAAGTCTCTACTATTGTTATTTTGGATTTATCCAAGGTAACATACTCTTTACAAGCTAAAGAATCGATCAAGGTTTGGGATCAACAACAACAAGTGGTATCAGAGCATTTTCTTTGAGAAACTTTGATCTAGAAGTCTGGAATTTGAAACTGCACAGAACAACACTACTGCTAAGCTTCCCATACTCAAACTTGGTGAGTATGAGATGTGGGAGATGAGAATCAAGTAGTACTTTCAGGTACAAGATTATGCTCTATGGGAGGTCATACAGAATGGTAACTCATAGGTATCCGTACCTCAAACAACACAAGACAATGGCACTTCTGTTACAAAGATGTCAATACCTGTAACCGCTGAAGAGAAGATCAACAAGAAGAATGATGTCAAGGCTAGAAGTTTGCTACTTATGGCTCTTCCTAATAAACATCTGCTTACTTTCAGTCAGTACACTAATGCTAAAACAATGTATGCTGTTATTAAAACTCGATTTGGAGGTAATGAAGCCACCAAAAAAACACATAAGGCACTTTTGAAGCAACAATATGAAAATTTTAATGCTTCAAGCTCAGAGTCACATGACTCTATCTTTAACAGGCTCCAAAAGCTTGTTAGTAGGCTTGCAATTTTAGGCATGGTTATCACTCCAGAAGACCTAAATTCAAAGTTTTTGAGAAGCTTGCCTCTTGAGTGGAACACTCATGTAGTTGTCTGGATGAATAAGGCTGATATTAAAACTATGAGTATTGATGATCTGTACAACAACTTCAAAATTGTTGAACAAGAAGTAAAGAAATTTGTTGGTGTAAGTACTAGTACTCAAAACATGGCATTTATGACTACTCTAAGTACTAACAGTACTAATGATGTTAACACTGCTAACTCTGCTTGCAAAGTCAGTACTGTTAGCCCTAATGTTAATACTGCTAGTTCCTTTGTTAGTATTGCTAACATCAGTGATAATGCTGTGTATGCTTTCATGGTTGAGAATCCCAATGGTTCTAATCTCCTATAGCAGGACTTAGAGCAAATTCATGAAGATGATCTGGAAGCAATGGATTTGAAGTGGCAGCTCTCTCTACTGAGCATGAGGGCAAAAAGATACTATCAGAGGACAGGAAAGAAAATCTTCATCAATGCTAATGATACTGCTGGGTATGATAAGTCAAAGGTAGAGTGTTTCAACTGTCATAAGATGAGACACTTTACCAGGGAATGTAGAGCACCAAGGAACAAAGATGGTCAGTTCAGATATCAAGACAACTCTAGGAATCAAGAAAGCTCAAAAAGAACTGTGAATGTTGAAGACACATCTTCAAAGGCAATGACGGCAATATATGGTGTTGGTTATGATTGAAGTGACATGGCAGAAGAACAAATTCAGACAAACATGGCTCTAATGGCATTCTCAGACTCTGAGGTATACAATGATAAATCTTGCTCTAAAACTTGTCTAAAAAACTATGAAACTCTTAAGAAACAATGTGATGATTTGATTGTTAAGCTTAATGAAACTAAATTTAAAGTAGCTACTTATAAAAGAGGTTTAGCAACAGTAGAAGATCAACTTGTCACGTTTAGAAAGAATGAAGTTCTTTTTAGTGAAGAAATTGCAGTTCTTAAAAGAGAAGTAGGTTGCAAAGACTATGAAATAGGTGTGCTTAAGACTGAGTTTAAAAAAATTAAGCAAGAAAAAGAGGGTATTGATTTTAAAATTGCAAAATTTGATAATGCCTTAAAATGCCTAGACAAGTTGTTAGAAAGTCATATAACTGACAAAAGTAAGAAGGGTTTAGGGTATCATGTTGTTGCTCCACCTCACCCCTTATCCCTAAATGTACCTACAAAACTTGACTTGTCTTATTCAGGTCTTGATGAATTCAAAGAGCCTGAATTTAATGGGTATGGTCCTAGGGATACTGTGTTAAAGTCTACCATTGATTGTGACAAAGAGTCAGATTATTCTAAGGAGAATACTGATGACTCTTTGGAAAAAGAACAAGTGTCTGATAATAAGAATAGCTCTGTTGAGTCTTCACCTAATGTTGTTAAAGAAACTGTTTTCTTACTCACATGGTAAATTTGGAGTTTTGCGACAAGCACAATATGGTGGCCTACTTAAAAAAGTCTAAAGGAAGTGAAGGGTTTCATCAGATCATTGATTTTCTAAATGCTAGTCACCTCCAGTATGCTCTCACACGGAATCCAACAATATATGTCTCATTTATCAAACAGTTTTGGAGAACAGCTACTGCTAGAACAAGAGCTAATGGAGAAGTGGAATTAACTGCTACCATAGATGGACAAGTAAAGACTATTACTGAAGCCTCTCTGAGAAGACATCTAAAGTTGGAGGACAATGGTGGTGTTACTACTCTACCCAATTCAGAGATATTTGAGCAACTTGCTCTAATGAGGTATGAAACTGATTCTGATAAACTTACTTTTCAAAAGGGTCATTTTTCTCCTCAGTAGAGGTTTCTAATTCATACTATCCTCCACTGCTTAAGCCCTAAGAAAACTTCTTGGGAGCAGTTTAGTAGCAATATAGCAACTGCTATAATTTGCTTGGCCACCAATGGGACTTATAATTTTTCAAAAATGATTTTTGATGCTATGGTTAACAATGTGGATAGCACATATAAGTTTTTGATGTATCCTAGATTTATTCAAATCTGTTTAAACATGCAAAAGAGACACCTTCAACCTCATACCAGAACCTATGCTGCTCACTCCCTTACAAATAAAGTCTTTAGCAACATGAAAAGGGTTTCAAGGGGTTATTCTGGGGTAGAATTTCCTATATTTCCTACTATGCTCACTGCACCTGAAACATCTCCTTCTAGAATCACATATTTACCATTTCTATCACCAGAACCATCATTATCACCTCAACATACACCAGTTAGTACCCCATCCACCTCACAACCACTAAACACTCAACCCACACCTGATGCAGAGGAGGCTGCTCGAATGCCCCATGAATCACCTCTCCAAAGTGTTTACTCACTTGGACGTGATGAGGGTAGCTTATCACTTACTGAATTGATGGTTTTGTGTACCTCTTTATCTAAGAAAGTTGAAAGTTTGGAATCTGAATTGAAGAAAACAAAACAGACATATAGTACTGCTCTCACAAAGCTGATCAAAAGGGTAAAGAAGTTGGAGCAGACTATCAAGAGAAACAAAGCTAGGAGAAGGGCCAAGATTGTTGTTTCAGAGGATGAAGATTCTCTAGAGGATTCTTCTAAATAGTGGAGGAAGATCTCTGCAATTGATAAAGATCCTACAATCTCTTTAGTATAACCTGAGCATGAGATGGAACATGGAGTTAGTATTGCTGAAGAAACTTCATGGATTCAAGAGGATGCTGATATTCAGATAAGGACTAGTAATGATACTGAGGTGCTCTTAGAAGAAGAAGAACCCACTGAGCTTGTGGAAGATCATGGTAGTGGTGAAAAAGGTGAAGGAGAAGTTAGTACTGCTAAAGTACAAATTAGTACTGTTAGTGCAACTCCTGAGGTTAGTACTGCTGCTGAGAATTTAGTGTATATCAGAAGGAGTGCTGAAAAGAGAAAAGATAAAGGTAAAGGAATTATGACAGAGCCTGAGCCTGAGAAGAAGACAAATTACAACAAAGGCAAGAAAGAGCTAGTTTTGAAGCAACTATAAGGTTGGAAGAACAGTTTAATGAAGAAGAGAGTCAGAGAATTGCAAGAGATGCTGAAATTGCTAAACAGTTACAAGAAGAAATTAATATAGCAGGACAAGAAGAAGTTGTAGCTAAAGATGATGAAGCTCATGATATTGATTGGAGTGATTCTGCTGTGATAAGATATCATACACTTCAAAATAGGTCTTGATTTGTAGCTAAAGTAAGGAAGAATATATGCATATACTTAAAGAATCAGGGAGGATACAAGATGAAACACTTCAAAGGAATGAGCTATGAGGATATTAGACCTATATTTGAAAGAGTATGGGATCAAATTCATTCTTTTGTACTTATGGATTCTGAGTTAGAAGTTCAGAGACTAAAAAGAAAAGGTCAAGAAGTCCAAGAAGAACCTGCTAAAAGACAAAGAACTGGAGAAGTTTCAGAGTCAGTTCAAGAGCAAACAGATGAAGAACCAAAAACAGATGAATTGTCTCAAGAACAGCTGAATCAAATGATAATCATAGTTCCAGAAGAAGGGATGCATGTTGAAGCCTTACAAACCAAATACCCAATTATTGACTGGGAAGTTTACTCTGAAGATATTGTGCAATTTTGGAAAATCATCAGAGTAGGCAATCGCATAGAGATATATCAGGTTTTTGAAGACATGCTTAAGAATTTTGACAGGGAAGATCTGCTCAAGTTATGGAGTCTAGTTAAAAAAAGAATCAACTTACCAGGACTTACTGAAGATAAAGAGAAAGAATTATGGGTTGAACTAAAGATGTTGTTTGAACCAGATGAAGAAAATCTTTTAGAACTTCAGAGATATATGCATGATCCTTTGAAATGGTGGTTATATGATACATGTGTTGTTCATCATGTGTCTACAGAGAGAGGACAAGATATATTCATGATGGTTGAAAAGGATTACCCACTGACAAAGGGACTTGCAACTTTGATGCTATGTAACAAGCTAAGAGTGGATCAACATTCAGAGATGGCAGATGAGATTTTGACAAAAATCTTCAATATTGCAAATAGGGCAAGGCAGTAAAGTGTTTGAAAGAATCCTCAACAAAAGAAGACTAGAAGATTTCATTCAGAAGAAACTTGAGATTTGAAGGTAAATCACAAGTTTAGAGGAGGATTGTTAGGAATAAATCTTCACAAGAGGTTAATACTGCTCTTTTTATAACTAACAATATTAACTCGATTAGTACTGTTAGTTCAATATTAGTACTTCCAGAAGGAAGTTAGTACTGCCAGTATTAAACTTAATACTGCTGGAAGATTTTGTACTGCTGCATGAGACTAAAGATTACTTAAAGATAAAGACGTGTGAGAAGATATATATGGATGTAATCTTAGTGTATATCTTATAAAGTTAGGAAGATACATATATGTTTAAGATTATAGAAGATTCTCTAAGATTTGTAGTTATCTTGTAAAGGACTCTTTGGTGTATAAAAGGAGGTCCTAGGTTAAGGTTTTAGATACACTTTTTTATACTTTTGAGAATACGTTTGCATGCTTCAAGGTTGTAAACCCTAGTACTAGTTAAGAGTACTCGTATTATTGATCTAATAATATTAAAGCTTTTTGGTTATATTCGTTGTTCATTTATATTTACTCTTTCATTGATATTACTTCTAGAGTTTTAAGGTGTAGATTCCGCATACACTTTAATATACACACAAAGTCTCTACTATTGTTATTTTAGATTTATCCAAGGTAACATACTCTTTACAAGCTAAAGAATCAATCAAGGTTTGGGATCAACAAAGCAGTTTAGTTAGAGGTCGAGCAATTTTTGAGAAATCTTTAATGAAGCGTCGGTAAAAACCGACATGTCTGAGAAAGCTTATAATACTTTTAATATTAGTAGGGGGTGGAAGTTTTGAGATTATGTCGATATTTGCTTTGTCGACTTCAAGTCTGGCGCTAGACACCTTGTGTCCGAGCAAAATTCCTTCTTTGACCATGAAGTGACATTTTTCCCAATTAAGGATAAGATGAGCATCTTTACAACGTTGGAGCATTTTATCAAGGTTGTTTAAACATGTGTCGAAAGAGTTTCCGAATATAAAAAATCATCCATGAATACTTCGATTGATTCTTCGATCATATCGTGAAAAATTGCCAACATACACCTTTGGAATGTGGCAGGAGCATTACATAGACCGAAAGGCATTCGCCTATAAGCGTACGTGCCGAAAGGACATGTGAATGTTGTTTTCTCTTGATCATTAGGATCGATAAGAATTTGAAAATATCCAGAAAAATCATCGAGGAAACATAAATATTTATTTCCTGCTAGTCTTTCTAGCATTTGATCCATAAAAGGTAAGGGAAAATGATCTTTTGCGGTTGCTTCATTGAGTTTACGATAGTCGATGCATACTCGCCAACCCGTAACGGTTCTTGTTGGAACAAGTTCACCATTTTCGTTTGTGACAACTGTAATACCACCTTTCTTTGGTACACAGTGAATAGGACTAACCCAAGGACTATCGGCAATTGGAAAAATAATACCGATATCCAAGAGTTTTACGATTTATTTCTTAACAACTTCCTACATGTTTGGATTTAACCTTATTTGTTTTTGGACAATGGGTTTCTTATCATCCAGAAGTTGTATCTTGTGTTTGCAAAATGATGGGCAAATACCAGGAATGTTAGTTGTTTTCCAAGCAAAAGCTTGCTTGTGCTTTTTAAGGACATATACAAGTTTGTTTTTCTTTTCTTTGGTAAGCTAAGATGATATGATAACAGGAAGAAAAGAGGGTTCTTCTAAGAATACATATTCTAGATTATCAGGAAGGGGTTTAAGTTCAAGATCCGTAGGAGGTTCTTTAAGGGATGTCTTGATTTTATAATATGTGTTGATAGTGATTCTTTCGAATGGTGGGTCTTCGGTGTCGAATTCAGAGATAGAGTTTTCATCAGCAGTTATTGCCATTGATGAACGCTAAAATACACATCTTTTATAACCCGGAAAACACTATAAAAGGACTAAAAACACTAAAATATGATTAATTATGTTGCAAATATGTTTGGTTTATGTTTTTATGTCTTACAGGTACAAAGGATTGAAAACGAAGCAAAAACGGTAAAATTCGGGTGACTTTCGATGACGTTTTCATGTTTATCGAGGTTCAAACGAAGTCGTGAATATTCCTCGATCACACCATTGGAAAGAGCACGAAAAAACGAGTCCAACGGTACCGGCCTTTTATATTTAAACCTTTTTATTTTGAACCTTTTTTGTCCCTGTTTGAACCTTTAATACTAGTATAATTGAACCTAGCCAATAATGGGTTATATATTAATCTTTGCATAATAGAAATGTAATGCTGCTCTAGTGCAGTTGGCACATGTGGGGTTCCTTAAACCATGACCGAGAGGTCTATGGTTGGAATCATGCAATGCCAAATGCCTGGGTCGATAGTTGCTACGCCACGTGGCACCACTCAGGTGGTGACACGTGGCAACCCGGACCCGATCCAGACCCGACCTGAACCAGACCCGGCCCAAGACCCGACCTGACCTGGCAGTCAACCACCATTGACCGGTGGTTTTCCGGCGGTGGTCCGCCGCCGTTGGCCACCGTTGACTAGTGGTCCGGCGGTGGTCTGGCGGTGGTCCGACGGTGGTCCGCTGCCGATGACCACCGTTGATAGGTGGTCCGGTGGTGGCTTCGGTGATGGTGACGGAACAGTGTTTACGCCACGTGGCACCACTCATGTGGTGACACGTGGCCATCTAATGATTGAATGTCAGATTTGCAGGTACGAGGTATAGACTGACATGTTAGCTGACATGTCAGTACGAGGTACGAGTGGCAGGACACGTTAGTACGAGGTACTGTTTAGGTGGCGGTTGGACCAATCAGAGCGTGACACGTGGCACTGGCGTGTGTCAGTACGAGGTGTGCGTGTATCAGTACGAGGTCAGGCGTGTATGGATCCGTGTCAATCATTGGCTATCATGAGGCGGTTGGTGGAGTGCAAAAAGACTATAATACCCCCAGATCTAGCAATATGAGTGGTGGAGTACTTGAAAGGACGAAATTGCCCCTCCCACTTGGAGGCTATAAATAGAGCACGCATCAGCTGTTGTAGTGTTAGAATTTAGTATTAGATTTAGTTTATTAAAAATTAGTAGGAGTAGTATAGTATAGTATTTATTTGCTTATTTTCATTTTCTTTTCTTATTTAGCTTATTTCTTTCTTATGCTCGATTCGAATGCTAAAAAATGTGTCATGAGTCTTCTACTCGGCTTATTATTTAAGTCTTGAGCACCCTTATTTTCGAGAGCTTATTATTTAGTTTGGTAGATCTAAATTTGCATGAATTTTCTTCTTCTTCTCGGGACATAGGTATATCATTTTCATCAAGATCGGGTTTTGTTTTTTTAGCATGGGTTTGGAGTTTTTTATACTGAGCATCCATTTTCAGGGTCATGGCATCCATTCGGGCCATAATTTTGTTAGTATTGGAATTACTGCTACCTTCATCGGCAAAATCAACGGTTTTTTTAAGAGATGGTTTAGTTTTTTGATTTTTTAGCCACAGGTCGAGCTTCAGTAAGCCTTGTTTCGATAGCTGATAAGCTTGATTTGGAGTGTTTTATAGAGAGAATAATACCACCAGCTTGCGACAATTTAGAAACACTTCTTGGGATATTTTCGCTTAGACTATGATAGAAGATTGTAAATGTTACCTGGGGACAGAGTGTCCATGACAGTTTCGGAGCATTTCCTTCATACGAAGCCAAGCGTCGGTTAGAGATTCGTTCTCGTGTTGAGAGATAGCTCAAATTTCTCCGAGGAGTCGGTCGAAAAGAGCTAGGGGAAAGAAACGGCTAATGAAAGCGGTTTGAAGTTCATCCCATGTTTCTATAGTTCCTTCGTTGAGTTCGTCCAGCCATGTTTTTGCTTCTCCAGTGAGTGATAGGGGAAACATAATTAGGCGAACGACTTCATTTTTAGTATCTCTGTATTTAAACATATCACAGATTCGGAGGAATTCGTGAATGTGTTTATGAGGATCAGTTTTGGTTCTTCCATCAAATTGGTTTCCTTTGACAAAAGTCAAGTGGTTACCTTTGATAGCAAATTCGTTAGCAGTTTTAGGAATAGTGATTGCAGAACCAGGAGTCGGAGCGACAACATGTTCAGCAGCCCACATGGGTTCATCATCCATTGGGTAAAGATTTTCAAGAGTAACTAGAAAGTGACGGAAGTGGTTGATGTCGAGAATTGGCGGATAGACAATTCTCGGGTTTTTAGGTGGATTATTTCTTTGATAGAATGGAACTCTTCTGTTTCCTCGACGATGTCTTCGATTCAGAGTACGTTCAGGTTCAAGTAATGGTTCAAAAAGTTTAGAATTGGAAGCACGTGTATGCATCCAAAGGAGAATTTGTTCGGGTCAGTTTGCCAGAAAACTGTACGGCGATTTGAAAAAGAGGGGGAGTTAAAGAGATTTTCCAGAGTTTGACTACAGAACAGCTAAGAAATCTCCGACAGCGGCGCCAAAAACATTGATGTGTTTCAAAAGCTTTAAATTTATAAGACTGAAAATACCGGACAATTATATGGAAAACCACTCTGGGTATGTAATAACCTCGATGCTAGTATAATCTTTTTAGGTAAGACCAGGTCGTTCCACAGGGATTAGAGTAGTGTTCGAATAATCAGAAAGAAAATAGATTTTAACAATTTTAAAAGTTACTTTAGTTTTAATCAATTGTTAATAAAGATGACCTTACTCGGAATGGTTAAGAATAATTTATAAAGTGTGGAAAATGATTTGCCTTGAAGATGGGACTTTAATTTTTAAAAATGATTTCTCAGTCAGAAATACGTTTTACGAATTAATTGATAAACTTTAAAACTTATTATTTAGTTAAACTAGACAAATTGTGTCACTAATTAATCTAGTTAGTATTATTTCAAACTTATTTTGGTTATCAATTTACGAAAGTGCTTTCTCAGCACAGACGTAAAAAAAACATAGACAAATCTTTTAAAACCACCATAGTTATAATGGATCTTGTCGACTATTACCGATATTGATTATTAATCTAAGTTGATAAGCAAAAAATAGATAAGATAAGATATAACAGGTTGCAACATAATGCTTAAGATTAAACGATCAGATAATACCAAACCACTTATTCATTATCCGTTAACTTTCACCGAGTAGTCATGTGAGATTTAGCCTCTCATGGTAAGGAGTTCATAAACAAAAAGCACACTTTTACATAAATATACGTCCTAATCATTACGTATAAAAATATATAATATATAAATACGTAATAATAAGGAGGATAATCAATAATAGTATAGTAAGTATTTTCCGTCGGGTTCTAGAATCGCTTTTTAAGCTAAGCATTTATCAAAACCTCCGGGTCGTTTCCTCGGCGAGAGGTGAATGGAAATCTACGTTCAAGTTGTAAATCGAGCTTGATTATCATTTAAGTTTTTGGGTATGGTTTTTAAATCTACTAAAAGGAGGAAAACATTATAAAAGGGAAACTAAACTTTGAATTTAAAACTATTTTTAAAACTAATATTAATTTTTAAGATTTAAATTCTACAAGAATTATACTAAAATTGAATATAAAAGATATAATGACGATAAATGCTGCGCTAAATGACGTGATATGTTCATTAAGTGCGGGTTTTGGTTTTAATAATTAAAATCCTTCAGAATCACGTTTACAGAAAGTAAATGACAAGTAAAGTAAAATGCTTTTTAGAAAAATAAATGACAAGTATTTAAATTGCATTAAAAATAAATGACGGTATGTAAATTGGAAAATTCTAATGACTATTAATTTTTTAAACCTTTTTAAACCCGCACCTAAATTTCAAATCACTAATCACTTAGCAAGACACAAGGAAAATACTCACTAATCATAAAACAAATAAATAGCAAACAATCAATAGATCAAACTAACAATTTTTAGCTAATAATTCTAAACTACTAGTATTAAAAAGGGAAAAAGGGTAACCGAATGAAGAACCGCAATGATATAAAATCACCCGATCTTACAAACTTAATAAACAAATAAGTTTATCACTTTAAAGCTTTTACTTTACTAATTAGCGAATAAATGTGTCAACTTTATCTACTAATTATTTTCATAAAAACTATAAAGATCAAAACTTTATCTATTTATCAACCTTATAAGACCCTTAAGCTCCGGCCTTAGATGTAGAAGGATGGAATAAGAAATAAGACATGAAAAGTTAGAACAAAATAAGCTAATAAAAAGATGAAAACTTTAGATCTAAATCCACCCGAAACTAAGGTGTTCAATTCAGTGAAACTCGATCGGGTATATTTAAGAATTTAGATCTAAGAAAAATAAGCTAGAATTAAAAAGCAACAATTTTATGCTAGAAAATAAGCTAAAAATATAAGATCTATTATTTTTAGATCTAATCCACCCGAAACCAAGGTGTTCAATCAAGTGAACAAGAGACGGGTATATTTAAGGATTAGATCTAAAAACAATAAGCTAGAAAAATAAGCACTCGAAAATAAGCTAAAATAAGCTCACTCGAAAAGCTCTAAATCAAAAAACAATATAAAATAAGCTAGTCTAAATAAGCTATTAAAGAAGCTTATTAGATTATAGCTAAGAGATCGGATCCAAAAAATAAAGCTATTAAGCATGAGTTTATTGGAAATAAGCAAAAGAAGAGAAAGAGTAGAAGAATAAGCATAAAAAGAAAATAAGCATCAAGAAATAATAAGCATTAAATAAAAACCAACCTTAATTATCTTCATTAATAAGCTCAAAAATCTTGATTACAATAAGCTAAATAAGCTATAAAAGCTTTTACAATAAGCTAAAAATTATACTACACTACTCCTAAAACTACCATATACTACTAATTTTTAATAAACTAAATCTTACTCTTTAAAATCTAACACTCCAAAATCTCCCATGCGTGCTTTTTTATATAGCCCCAAGTAGGTGGGGGTATATTCGTCATTTCAGGCCTCCATCCACTTATATTGCTGGATCTAGGGGTATTTTGGTCATTTTGACGCCCACCAACCTCCACATTATTGCCATAGTCTGACCTCGTACTGACACATGCCTACCTCGTACTGACACGCGCAGAGTGCCACGTGTCACACGCTGATTGGTCCAGCCGCCACCTGAACAGTACCTCGTACTGACGTGTCCTGCCACCTCGGACTGCTACAGTACCTCGTACTGACATGTCAGTCTGTATCTCGTACCTGCAAATCTGACATTCAATCATTAGATGGTCATGTGTCACCACCCAATTGGTGCCACGTGGCGTAAACACTGTTCCCCCACCGTCGGTCAACCGCCACCGGACTACCGGTCAACGGTGGTCAACGGCGGCAGTCAACGGTAGTATAAATCTCATTAGGACACAATGTCAAAATACACTTGTTGAATACCATAAAGTTCACAAGTTGTAACAAAGAGTCCTACGCATTATCCTTGAGATCTTGCCAGAACATCCGAGTGATACTTAAGTATTCACAGTGAAGATGGAAATCCTGCTTGAGCCAACATCAAACAAGCTCTTGGTAGGTGACTTGCAAGATTCTATATGAATCAAGCTTGTGATAACTGGATATCAATTTTGGTCCAGTAAATGAATTGACGACTTAATCAGAAAGATAGTAACTATCTGATTCACTCTTACCGTGTTGTCTGCTTTGAGACGTTCCGGTAATGAGAACTAGCAAGCATGGTGAATCTAATACATCTGTGTTAGAAGATCCTACGCTTTGAGCTGGAAACCCTGTCAAGGAGATTCTTTGAATCTACCTGATCACAGGTATAGTATTTATACTATAAAACGGGAAACCGGAGGTTAATGCAACCGAAGTCAAGATGAATGACAAAGCCATATTCATCTTTTATTGCTAACTGTTTTATTTCAGGATAAGACGACGGTGTTGCAGCCTCATTCCAGCGAAGTCGGATTCATAAACCACATGCTCATACTCAAGCTTTCAAAGTCAATCATTCAACGTCAAGATAGTTGATTCTAATCTTCCCCACCATCAAAGAGCCTCAAAGTCAAATAAAGAATCATCAATTGGGGAGATTGTTAGACTTATAATCACATATGTCAAACAAGAATGTAACAAGTATGAGCATGTTGGTCAAGAGCACAAGTTGATCAAGGAAGTCAAATCAAGATGATTCAAGTCAAGGAGATGATGCAAGATAACGATCTCAAGAATTTAAAGTCAAAAGATAAAGGCTCAAAATCAAGATCACAAAGCATGGATGAACAAAGCCATTACAAACAAGACAAGACCATAACAAGGCAAAGCATAAACGTTAAACGTCATATCTTCAATGTCATCGGTGATACAGAGAAGTTTGAAGAAAGAGACCTCAACATTGGGGGAGATTGTTAGCCTTAATTATATTAAGTCAAACAAGAATGTTATCGGTCTCATTAAGTCAAATAGGTCTTGTTATGTAATAGGCTAGTCGAGTATCATCGGGCTTGGTTTATAATCTAATGTTGTCCATGTTAAGGGTGAAAGCCCAAGTTTAGCCAAGCCCGACCCGTTAAGAAAGCCCATGAGCCAACTAGAAGGCTAGGGTATAAATATCCCTTCACCACACTTGGTGAAGGGTGTTGGTTACTTTTCTATCACTTGTAACTTTCCAATTCTCTCTAATCTAGTTTTTCTCTCTCTACTTTCTTTCTCTAAGATTTCTTATTATTTCTAGCATTTTGGTAAAGAATATTGTTGTGTAATGGATTAAACTAGTGGGATAACATATTATTTCAGTAGAAAACAAGGGAGATACGCCCCCGTGAAGATGAGAAAACCCTATTTCTAGCCAACTATTTTTAGCAACTTTTTATAAAAAAACACTTGTAGCTTTTGTTGTAAAGTATATTTTGGACTTGGAAAACTTAAGACACAAACATATTAGGCTGTGGTATATATTTATAAATCTCATATGCATCTAGTGCACTCATTGTTGTAAACCTAAAGCGCATCATTAATTATCTAGGTCACGGTTAGGGTTACTTGTTCGTTGCACTACTTTATATTTTCCGAGTACATTGATTTCTTGAGGTGAGTCCTCTATTTTACTTGTTTTGAACTATTTTAGGGGAGAATATATGCTCATTTATAAACTTGTTTATTTGCTTATTTACATGCTTGTTTTACTTACGGATAACTACTGTAAACTTTTACGAATACATTGCTTGCTTATACTATAGACACAAATGCTTTAAACTTTTATGTATTGCCTAAGTACCCTGCCATAAAGTCCCCTATCATGGACCGTTATTTACGTGTTGTAAGCACGAATGTGGTGAATAGGTCGATTGGGGTTGACACCTCCGTTCGTTTCTGGCTTAGTACATGACCAGTGGACGCATTTTCATTTGAGGTAGTACTTGGGTGATTTGGCAAAACATCGGATTTTGGTATCTTTGCAAAAATTTAAAGTTAAGCAAATGCTAAGTCTAAAAAGCTAAGGGGAAAGCTAGAGTTTTAAACTCGGTTAAATCAAAAGCTACATAATTCTACGGGCCTACTTATTACTATATATTTATATTTTCATCATTTTTTTTAACATATAGAATAATAAAAATTAATTATTTTTTTTGGCTAAAACGAGGTTGCACGGGACACAGCAAGGCACAGGTATGATCACATTTCAATAGAAATCCCCCCCACACACACTTAGAATGAAACATTTGGCCCACTGTTCAAAAATAATCGGGTTTTACCCCCACACTATAGGAACGAAAAAAGGCAAATGCAAAAAATCCAAGGTGAAAAGGGAAGCACAATAATATTCATAATCAGGATTAAGGATCCAAATAAGCAAAGATCGAAGACGAAACGATTGAGGATTGAAAACCAGAGCACTGGGTTTCATAAATCTTAAGGAATCCTGCAAAAAAACATTACCACACAACCATAGGAAAAAGCACGCCCCACACTAGGGGCTAAAAATCACACAACTTATTTATTAAGAAAAGAAAATAGAAAAGAAGAAAAGACAACGTGTTGCCTCCGAGAACGCTTCTAAGATTCTTTTGTTCACCGAGTTTGGAAGCCTGACTCGATCCCCCACACTTGAGCTTGGTCAAGGAGGATAGAAATGGAGATACGGGACATCCAAGTGAGGAATGTCCCCTCCAGAAATCATCATCGGGCTTTCAGAAAAATCAAAAGTGATTTTGGCCCGATGAGATGAGAAAGGAGAAGAGAAAATACCAGGTTTGAACACTTTGTCCTCGTTTTCGGATGAAAACGGGAGCAAAAGGTCAAACACTGGACAAAGGGTGGGTTGGGTGGGCAAAAGATTAGGCATAAGAACATCGTGTTCAGAAATGTCACCCACCACTTTGTTTATGAAATCACCCGCATCGGGCTCAAAATTAAAGCAAATCTCAACATCTGGTGGTTCCGGAGGAGGACGGGGAAGAGATGGATCATCAAAATGATCAAGAGAAAATGACTCATTTTCGGGAAGGGGAGGGGAGTCACTGCTAAGCAATTCTTCAAGAAAACGAATATCCCCTTCCGAGTCATAGTCGTCGATCTCAATGCCCGGTGGCATCGAGTCATCGGAAGCAAGAAATAAGTCGATCTCCTCCATAAGAGAGTCACTATCCTCAACGGGTATGGGAGGTGGAGAGAGAGTCTCAAGAATCGTATCAGCAATTTCAGAATTACGTTCTTCCGACGGTCGTGGAGATGAATTATCATACGATAAATTCTCAGCAAGACGAATTTCTTCCTCAGGTTCCAAGTCGATATCAACAATTCCTGGTGGAATTAGATCGGTATGAGCGGGTTCACCAGAGAACTCCTCGAGAAGATAATCAAACTTAGAAGAATCAATTAAAGTATCACGGTTAAGCAAAGATTCGATAAGATTAGACTCGGCATTAAAGGAATGCGGATCTATCTTGGTAGAAATGATTTCTTCGTCATCAAAAAGCGGGTTCGAATAAATTTTGAAATTTTCTTTAGGAACGTCCTCATCAGAAAGTGACTCGTCATCACTAGAGGTGAAATCGTCGTTTGAATCAAAGAGAGGATTCGAGAAAGTCGTAAAAGTCGAAGAAGATTCATCACCAATGGGCACATCACACTCACTTTCACCATCGGATAAATCCGCGGACTCACTTGGGGTAGGGACAAGGTCTTCAACACTAGACTTGATTGTGTTAGCCGATTCCGTTACCGGAATAGTGTCGAGATGCTCATCCTCCATTATGAGAGAGTCCGGAATGGGTAAGTCGGGTGTAATTTGGGAAGGCCTAATTATATAACATTCCCTGATTTTATTATTTTCGTCATAAATGGAAGGCATCCAAAGTTGAACTTTTAAATCAAACCGTTTTTGATAATCATCACAATCACCGTCGGAAATAACGTCGGACTCTCTTAGGATTGGAATAGGATCTTTAACACTAGATTCAAGTGAACCTTTTTGTGTGTCAAGATGCTTATCCCCCATTCTTAGAGAGTTAACGGTTTTCACATTTGGAGTGACGGGTGGAATAAAATCCGATAAAGGAATACGTTTAGTAGAAACTGTGAAATTACTTAAAGTCGGATCAATTCGAAATTTCTTTGAACGAGTAGAAGCTTGAGGAATAGATTTTCCTTCGATGTTTAAGCACTCTTGAATTTTACGTTTAGCTTCTAACTCCGCGGCCTCCTTTTCTTCGGCGATTCGCTTCTCTTCTTCTTGCCTCTTAATCATTTCTCGCAACATTTGCATCGTTTCCTCATGTACTCGATTTCGTTCCTTACTTTCCCGTTGTCGTTCTATCTCTTCGGCTTGCCGGCAAATCTCAATTTCGGAGGGTTGAGTACATTGATAATCCATATGATATCCCCCACAATTTTCGCAAATCGGCATGATCGCACCATAATTGTGTACATTGAGAATCGTCATGTAAATTACCACAAATGGTACAACAAATATATTGACATTCAGTTTGCAAATCATATGGTTCATAATTATCACTAAAGTTTTGATTGTGACACGGTTCCGGTTCAAAATTAAACGGTGACTCCGTGATGGACCAACAAAAACCGTCGGAATGAATTGTTCCAACAATTATAAACAAAAATAAGTCGAATATTGTGGATAGTAGGTCGAAAAAAAAATTTATCGAAAGATTCGGAATTACATCGTGACAAAATGAACCGGACAAATGCACTCCACACTACCGTACAAGGTTGATAAAATGACATGTTGAAGAATTAAACAATTTAGAGGATAAGAAGAAAGAATTAAACGGATTTTAGGTTACGGAGATTATTTTTAGAGTTTTATATTTATTTTAAAGATTTTTTTAACAATCTATTTTAAACGGATACACGAAAGACAACTTCAAACCAAATAATCAACTTACTTCACGGTAGCTCTTAAAAATTTCTTCTTAAGGTGAGCCGTATTTCGTAAGTGACACAAATGGCAAGTTTTTGAATATTTGGTTCGATTTGGGAACTTATTTATGATAATACCTCAATTGAAGGTATTATTTGTTGGTGTTCTTTTTCCAACTTTGTTTATTTTTATATATATATGTTTTTTTAAGGATAATTTTTTTTATTTTTTATTTTTTTATTTTTTTATCTTTATTTTTTTTCTAAATGGAAATAAAAATATTTTTGGATTTTTATAAGAACAAAAATAAACTTCCCGAAGAAAGGATCTTCAAGGCTCGAACACGAACAATCCCGTAAAAATCGCTACACCTCTCCCCGGCAGCGGCGCCAAAAATTGATACACCCAAATACGTATATATAATATATAGTATAATAGATAGTAATCAGTAATATATAGAAGTTTTCCCGTCGGGTTCGAAAAAATCGCTTGTTAATCAAAGCAATTATCAAAAACCTCCCGGAGGTTGTTACTCGATCGAGACGTGAATGGAAACTACGTTCAAGTTGTAAATCGAGCTTGATTATCATTGAAGCTTTTGGGTGTGGTTTTCTAAATCTACTAAAAGGGAAAGCATATAAAAGGGAAACTAAACTTTTGGATTTAAACTATTATTAATTTTAAGATTAAAAACTACAAGTTTATACTAAAATTTGATCTAAAAGATATAAATGACGAAAATGCTTGCTAAGTGACGTGAAATGTTCATTAAGTGCGGGTTTAAGGTTTAACGAATTAAAATCCTTCAAAAACTAAATTTCAAGAAATTAACTGACAAGGAAAGTAAAAGTGGCTTTTTTTAAGCAATAAATGACAAGTATTAATATATTGCATTAAAAGTAAATGACGGATGTAATTGGGAAAATTCTAAATGACATATGAATTTTTTAAACCCTTAAAAAACGGCACTTAAATCCCAAACGCTAATCACTTAGCGAGCATAATGAACTAACTCACTAATCATAAGAAATAAACTAGCACAGCAATCTTCAGATCAAACATAAACAGTTTAAGCTAATAATTCTAACTACTAAGTATTTTAAAAAGAGAAAAAGGTAACCAACTGAAGAACCGTAATGAATAAACCACCACCCCGACTACAAACCTTAATAAGCAGAATCAAGATTTATCACTTTAAAATCATCTACTTCACTAATTAGCGAAAAAGGTGTCACTATCTACTAATTACTTCATAAAAACTATAAAGAGCAAAACTTTATTTAATTTTCAACCTTATAAGACTCTTAAAGACTCCGCCATTAGATGTAGAAAGGATGAAATAAGAAATAAGACATGAAAAAGTTAGAACACAATAAGCTAATAAAAAGATTAAAACTTTAAAATCTAAATCCACTGCCGAAACTAAGGTTGTTCAATCAAGTGAACCGAATCGGGTATATTTTAAGGAGTTAGATCTAAGACAAATAAGCTAATTTAAAAAACTAAAATTTGTAAAAACAAAACTAAATTAATCTAATAAGCAACTATTAAAACTAGTTTATATAAACTAGATCTAAATGATTAAGCTATTTCAATAAGACTAAAAAAACTAAATTAAAATGTTTTGAAAAAATAAGATAAAAACATTAAGCTAGAAAAAACAAGCAATCAAAAATTAAGCTAGAATAAGCTAACTCGAAAAGCTATAAATCAAATATAATATAAAATAAGCTAGTCTAAATAAGCAATGGAATTAGCTTATTAGAATATAAGCTTAAGAGATCGGATCCAAAAAAATAAGCTATAAGCATGAGCTTATTTGGAAATAAGCAAAAGAAAAAGATGTAGAAAAATAAGCATAAAAATAAGCATTAAAATAGAATAAAAAGCACTAATAAAACCAACCTTAATAAAAAAAATCTTCATAAATAAGCTCAAAGTAATTATTACAATAAACTAATAAGCTTTAAAAGCTTTTACAAAAAGCTATAATAAGCTAATCTACACTACCCTAAATTATACTACATCTAGTTTGAAGTAATATAAACTAACACTTCGACACTATCTTAATCCTTCAGAAACAGCTGCTGTGGTGCTCCATTTATAACCCCCATTGGGAGGGGCAATTTCGTCCTTCACGTACACACCACCACCATATTGCTAGACTGAGGCATTATAGTCCTTTATGCACTCCACCAACCGCCATCATGATTCGAATGATTGGCACGGATCCATACAACGCCTGACTCTCGTATTGACACAACGCACACCTCGTACTGACACACCGCCATGGCACGTGTCCACGCTCTGATAGGTCCAACCGCCATTCTGAACAGGTACCTCATACTGACGTGTCTGCCACCTCGGACTGCTACAGTACATCGTACCTGCACATCTGACACCAATCATTAGAAGCGCCACGTGTCACCACCTGAGTGGTGCCACGTGGCATTTTTACTGTTCCCCACCGTCGCCGGTCAACCTCCGGTCAACCGCCGCCGGACCACCAGTCAACGGTAGTCAACGGCGGCAGTAAACGGTGGTCAACGACGGTCAACGCCGCCGGACCATCGATCAACGGCGGCGGTCAACGATGGTCAACGGTGGCGGAACCATCCCGTCAGACCACCCATTGGACCACCGCCGACCAGCCGTCAACGGTGGTTGACCGCCAGTCAAGGCGGGTCAACTGTTCGGCCGGGTCAGGTCGGGTATTGGGTCGGGTCGAGTATTGGGCTGGATCGGGCCAAGTATTGGGCCGGGTCAAGTATTGGGCTGGATCGGGCCAAGTATTGGGCCGGGTCAAGTTCGGGTCATGGGCCGGGTCAAGTTCGGGTCATGGGCCGGGTCAAGTTTGGGTTGGGTCCGGGTCCGCCACGTGGCATGCCACGTGGATCCACATGTCATGCCACGTGGATCCACGTGTCAGCCACGTGTGACTACGTGGCATCCACGTGGATGCTGACTTGGATAATGGAGCCTTAACACAGATTCGAACTCAAGACCTCTCGAGTGGGAACTCAAGAGAGGCCTCAAGACCAACTGAGCTAGAGGGCACCATCATAATATTAATGCATAATACATAATGGTACTTAGCACATTTGACAGGCAAAAGATAGAAAGTGGAGATGTTGAAAGAAAGGGGTTTTAGAAAAAAATAATGAATAAGGTGTGTTAGAGAAAGGGTGACGGACAGGTAAAAAGGAGAAAAAGCAGGCGGGTAAAATCGCTGGGGGGTGGTGGAGGTGGAGAAGGGTATGGAGGTAGAGGACCGATGCTTACCCGAGCCCCCAATATGACACTCTTAACAAAGACGATCAATCGCAGTTTCGACCTTGAAGGCGTTGTATATGCCGTAAAAACTCCATACGTCCCGCTGGCCCTACGTCTCAGCCTGGACTTATTTGAACACTACAATGGATATGGGCCTCTTTGTTCCCACTTTTTGTTCACCACCCCCCATTCACACATCTAGCGCCTCATACTGAAACCGGAAAAACCATTAACTAACAAGATCCAATTGCGCTAAACAAGGTCAACTACAAACGACCCCAATGAGAGGCCGTTACCCAGGAAGCCACGTATTTTTTTTCCGTGCTGATTCCAATGGTGTGACGAGGAATATTCACGACTTCGTTTGAACCTTTGAGAATACACCGAGAACAACGACAATCGAAAAGTCACCCGCATTTTACCGTTTTTTGCTACGATTTCAATCCTTAGCACCTGTAAGACATAAAAACACAACCAAAACAAATTGCCAACATAATTACTCATATTAAGTGTTTTTAGTCCTTTTATAGTGTTTTCTGGTTATCAAAGATGTTATTTAGCGTTCATCAATCATACATAGAGTTGCCAAGGATTTATGGGAGAGAGTTCAATTACTGATGTAAAAAAAAAAAAAAAAAAAAAAAAAACTATAGGAACCACAGGTGACAAGCCGGATAAGAGAGTTGAACTTGTACGATCGTTTGATAAGTTTACTCACATCAAGGGGGAATCACTTCATAAGTATTACTTGAGATTCACCAGCTGATTAAGATATGAAACATTACAACAGAAAATATGAAGCAATTTCAAGTTAATACTAAGTTCTTAAACAATCTTCCACCCGAATGGAGTAAGTTTGTGACTGATGTCAAGTCTCGGTAAAGGAGTTTGCCATACTACAAACTTAATCATGCTTCATGCATATCTTGAACAACGACGAACACCATGCACAGAAGTTCGTCTTCGCTGAGACAGAATCCAAGATCCACTTGCATTTTTTTCAAAATCAACAGATGACACCACTCACTTCAACAACTTTTTAGTCTTGGATTACAATAATCCTACAAACATTAGGTAGAAGAGGGGAACAGGCAAGAAAAGGGAGGACAATAGGAGAGGATTAATCTCAGAACTACAGGGAATCACGAAGGGAAATAGGGAAAACCGACAAGAAGGGTAGAACAAGAACAGAAGAAAAGAAAAAGATTCAAAAACAAGAAAAAAAAACGGAACATGCACGGCAACAAGAGTAAGTCAGGACAATGGTAAGAGCCATCAAACAAGGGGCTCAACAGGAATGGCTTCAGGTAGCAAATGGTGGCCTAGACAGAATTGAGGAAAAATATGCAGGATAAAACAATCAAGCAAGAGCAGACAACAAAGGAAGACACGAAACATGGTGCAAACAGAAAAGTAGTGGAGTTACAGAAAATAGGGCAAAATACCTTTGCCCGGCCAGGGCCAATATAGGAGCAGGGGGGTAAAGCACGCCCCCGGAAATACTGATACATCAGGCACCATCCCAAAGACAACAAACGAAACAACTATGGTAATCGTTCTGGAAATGTAACAATGACCAGATACGAATATACAACCAACCCCCCACTACATCACCCGCGGTCGCCAATCAGATTAGCGTAACCACACCCCTCCCTATCCTTCATTTTGCCAGGCCCCCCTTGCTCCATACAACACTCAAGTCGCTATAACGGATGGAAAACATATAACATAACGACAAACCGAGCAAAATAGACTGTACACAGCAAGCCCTCTAGATCAAGTTTGAAAAAAAGGCAAAGAAGGGGGCAGGCCCAAATAAAATGGGGATGAAAAAAGCAATACAAGAAAAGGATAACAAGAGAAGACAAAGTAGAAAAAACAACAAGATTGTGAAATTCCATATGACCGACAACTAAAAATGAAGTAGGTAGTGGGGCAGATAAAGACATCCAGCCGCTCGCAGGACGTACAAGGTCCACCCGACCGCAAGACCTCACACGCAAACAACTGTTTCTCCGACAGCCCGTTAGGCCGCCCAACCCCCCCCACCCTCCTCCCTACCATGTTCTTAATTGAAACCGCCCATAGCCCCTATTCCCTACCGCCCTCCTAAACTCCGTCAACCCCTCTCGCCGCTCGCCAAACACGCCCCTATACAAAGCTATCAGGCAGCCCACACGCTGTCCATATCCAAAAAAGGACAAAGCAGAGATCACGCAAAACACGAACAAAAGAACAGAACCAAAAGAAGGGTTACAAAAGAAAATACACTAGAAGATAACAACTTGGACCGCCGTATCATGGTACAGCCTAGCACCTCAAGAAACAAACGAGAGTCAACCGCTACAAACACACAAACCAAGGGTATCATAACCCCACAGACTGAGGTCCGGTGCACCGGTCCCCCTTGACTCCCCCGAGCCTAACCACCTTCCCCCCAACGTTACCCGATGCACAGACCAATAACGCCGCAGGGCAACAGGAAAAACCTCATCACGCCAGTTAGTCGTTGCAAACCCCACATTAGTACCATGCCAAAGCACACTACGCCAAGAGTACCTTCACCCGCTCCATGTACCCGGCACCCGTCCGCCACACTTACCTCTCCTCGTCCCCCGTCCCCCCTTATAACGGGCCACCCCAGTTCCCCTCTATCTAGCCCACTCCCTTCCACGGCGTCACCTGCCGTCATATGGCATCGCAGTTAAATGCTAGTCCGCACCTGCCGTCCGTGTTCATACCCACGGATACAGAGCCAGTTGCCATTTCCCTCAGACCCCGTTGTCGTCCTCTCCTCTTGTAGTTCATCTCTGCCACCTCCCTGTCCCCTATCAGCAGTCTCCCCCGCCCCTCGTCGCCAGTCTTCCCCGCCAAATCCTTCCCTTTTACCCTCCCTCCTACCCAGTCAACCACCCACACCGTGGGCAATGCGCATTCAAACCATTCCTTACCGTGGAGTGGTACTACCGAACACCACCACATTCGCGTCCCGTCCCTCGCGCCACCATCGACTTCTGCCCAATCTCCCACCGCCCCATCAGTTGACACCAGTTGGACAAAAAACCAATGCATGCGTTCCCGCGCCCGCCAAACAAGACCCAAAAAAACAAAAACGATATCATCCAAAGATAGGTAAGAAATGCCCAGACAGCGAAAAAAAAAAAAAATTCCAAGGATAAAAATAGTGAAGTAATAAGCCGGCTAAATTTGGGAGCACCGGTCCCTATCCATCAGGGATGCCATTCCACATATCCCCTACCTCCGCGCCAATCCAGAAATGGATATGCTCGAGACCACGCCATTAACCCGGCCACTCATTCCCCGTTCCAGCTCCGCGTGATCCGCCCCAGTTCACCAGAGCAGCAGACCCCAACCGTAAGCGTAGTGCGGATCCCCAAGATCATACCTGAAACGCCCAGCGCGCCATTATGGAAGTAAAAAGGTCATGGATATACAGAGCAGGAATCAATAACGTGCACCCGCCAAGTACACAACGCCTCCCGCCCTTACCCTCCTTTCAGAAATATTGCAACATATCCAGCGAATCCGGTTTTTCGTTACGTCCTCCTATGGCCCACTTCGCAACCGCACTCGCACATCGCGAACCCCCTACCTCCCGCACACACCGGAGCACTTCACCGAAACATTATAACGGCCACGGCCCATCTTAAAGCCCTGCGCGGGCAAGCGACAACCCCCGGCTCAAGGGAAACCCCGCTCACCGCCCCCCTGCCCCTCCTTATCTCGTCCTTCTCGTTCGGTCTCCACTGGCTCCCTCATAAATGCGCCACCTCACTCTGGGTCTCGCCCCGGCACCCACATATCATCCTCAACCATCCAACGGCCTCACAGTCCGATGTGCACCCGCAGCCTTGCACCACGAACTCCCACCCCCCCCCCAACCCTTGTCTTTCCGTTCACCATAAGGTGTACAAGCCGCCCCCACAGAGCACGATCCAAATAACCAAAATCGACCGCTATAGAGCCCCCCTACCCCTGCTTTGTCCACTATTCATACGGTAAATTTACTCCTTGTACCCTCTGCGCTCATAGACCCTTACGCTAACCTGTCTTATCTCCTTTGAGCACTGCAGAAACCCTCTATGGAGTCACTGGAGTCAATGGCCTCGTCACCTCTCGCCTATCGCTCCTCCGGCCAATGCTTCGCATAACCCCATCTCTCCGTGTCCAGCCACCCGCAACCGCCCTCTTATTCCCCTCCGGCTCCTCTCCCTTAACCACCGTACCTTCCCCACCCGCGCGTTGCCTCGTGCCCGACTACACGTGCGCCGTCAAATATCAGAGGACTCTCGCGCTGCAAGACCCTATCCGGCGCCGTATCCTTAGCCATAGCGCATAGCATACCAGTGCTGATTTGTATCACAAAGGTGGAGCGCGCCCTGTTTCCATTTTGCTGACATATGTACCACGCCTTCCGCGCATCCCGCCCTCCAGCCTCACAGCCCATCTCTCCCCAGGCGCTCCTGATCGCCCCCACCCAGCCGCGCCCTCTGACCGATACTTTCATCAGACCCCATCCCTAGAGTCACCGACCGCACCCTTTATAACAACTAACCTCACAGCAAGCCCTACCTCTGGTTGCACCCGACAACACTTCACTCCTCCGCTGACCAGGCCACCCCGCATCGATGGACACCCTGGGAAACACAGAGTCCCTCGCCTCCTGCACCGCCAAGAAAGAAACAATAAGCGGAACCCCCCCCTCCTCCTATCTGCCTCACTGGATCTCCTCTAAACCCCCGTCGTGTCATCACGTGCCTAACCATCCAGCAGGCATTGCTGAGAAAGCGGCTTCACCACAGCCACCATCACCCACCCAGGTCGAGTTACAGAACCCAAAAAGGGTATACCGCGAAAAGCTCCATTCCCCCACTTGGCTCTCGTGGGTCCATTCAAATGCCCCCTTAACCATCCCCCACGCTATCTATCGCCCTCCCTCGCTTTTTATGTCGCTTATTGCGAATGCTTACTTCCACCTCGCTTGCCTCAACCTCCTCTCTCAACTCGACCTCACACATGACGCCACCAGGAAAAGAAAACCTTCAGATTATCAACTCCAATAAGAGGCCGCCCCCTAGACCCCCCCGCCTCCTCCCCCATTCTCTGCACTTGATGCACCAGTTTCTTCGCATGCCCCCCCCCTGACCTATACTGCCTTGCTTGTGACCCCCCCTTGTTTCCTGAACTTGGCCGCGCCCACCATCTCTTGTCGCTACCACTAGAAACCTCCCCCTGGTCACTGTCTGATCCTCTGCCCCTTGTATCCCCATCCTGCTCCTCCCCTACCTCTCGCACCCATGCTGTCTAAGCCCAAGCACCCGGCTTGCCATGCGCACAGCTAAGCAAAAAACTACAAGTGCATTCAGTAGGACCACGTCTCGCATCTAATACAAAGAAGTAGGAAACAAAAAATCAGTAATCGGCAAATAAACAAAGAACAGCGCCACGCATTTGATATGTATAAACCCACAGCCAGGACAACATTGCATCCCTCACCAGACATAATTCAGACGTTACAGAGAAGAGGACCGACAGCGCTCACCCCGCCAGCTACGTCATGACTTCTCCAAAGGGCGGAGAATACAAAGGGAGTCCGTCAATTCCCCTCGCCTTGATACCCTCCCCCGCGCGGCGTGCCCTTGTAATCTCGCGTTCGGGCACCCTAGCTTGGCGCTCTGGAACCCTTCATCGCACCAAGTTGCGGCTACAGCCTGCTTGTAAGAGATGTCACTCACATTACAGAAACCCGACCCAGATTGGCTTGGCGCCGATTTTTACCGATGAGACCTGGAACCTTGCATATTATCCACCGAACGACACACAGTCTAAAAAAAAAGAAAAACTCCTCATTTGCTTCAAAATTGCAGAGCCGAAGGAAGATATGCGGCCCGTCCCCCACCGCCCCTCCTACCCCCTTTCACCACCCCCGCTTGGTCCGCACACCTCCCGCACTTCCGGGTCCCCGCGATTCCTTTACTCCGAGGCTGAAATTCCGTCTTTGATTCTGACCAGTCTCATGCATCGGTACCCTGATCTCTTCCCCTTTTTTCCGTGTCCGACTCCCTGTTGCACCCCCGCGTACGTATTCCGCGATGCCTCACCTCTCAGACCGTATAACCATCCAACCAATGAGCGCCCCAACCATCATATCTGCTCGCCGTAGACAACCACCACCACCTTCACCCTACTCCTCACCCCCTCCAGACATGCACCAATCTCACATAAATCACACCGACCAGCCGACCTGCTTCTCCACCTCTAAGCAAGTGCGCCTCGGTCCTTCCACTCCCTGCTAGCTGGAACCCCACCCCTGTTGCCTTTCAATACGAATGGTAATCCATTCCTGCACATCCCTTCTCTCAACCGCGGCGGCCCCCCTCCCTTCCTACTCTCGTCGCTTCCGTGCCAACCTCTCCCAACCCCCACGAATTACCAACTCCCTCTCACACTGGATCCATTCAACATCCCCACCCACATACCAACATCAACAACACACACAACCACCACCCAATCATTCATTCAACCGATATCCCCCCACATCACTAAAACAGTCACAAATACAATCAACACCCCACAACTTGAAAACACCCATGCTTATCAATACAACCTCAAGTTTACTCAACAACCGATGACGAGTCCCCTGATGTGGACTTAAGTATTTTTTTGTTCGTATCTCTCCAGGATCATGATCCAAAATTCTTCACACATGCAATGGCTTTACTAACAGCTGATCATCCTCAAGGTTTATTTCCCCCCCACAACCAAAGAATCAACTAAGAGAAACGTTAACGAAGTTCCCAAGAAAACCAGGGCCACTAATTCAAATGGCAAGGTCCCGATTGTACCAAGTTCATGGAAGATAAGGTCAAAGTATTTAATCTAGGTAATGTTATAAGAGTAATGCTACTACAGAATCTAAGGAAACAATGCAGAGTGGACAGGCAATGATGTTAAAATGCACAACTATCAAGGTAAGGACATATGTCTAGCCAACTGCACTCAGCCAAAGACGACCAAGGAAAGCAACATAGGATAAAGAAAAAAAGATCAATTTTCGCTGAAGCTCATGAAGC
Source organism: Tanacetum coccineum (assembly GCA_026074375.1). Taxonomy (NCBI): domain Eukaryota; kingdom Viridiplantae; phylum Streptophyta; class Magnoliopsida; order Asterales; family Asteraceae; genus Tanacetum; species Tanacetum coccineum. The sequence continues at coordinate 38,340 of BQNB010019701.1, read as the reverse complement.
TGGACAAATTTTGGATGAAGGGCAACTCACATTTCTTGTAGATTTAGGGGTTCCAGATGGTCAAGCTGTTCAGACAATCATTCCAAACAATGCTGCTTTTCAGACTGAGGATCTTGATACTTATGATTCTGACTGTGATGATATCTCAAATGCAAAAGCGGTTCTCATGGCCAACATTTCCAACTATGGTTCTGACGTTATCTTAGAGGTACCTCATTCTGAAACCTATCTTAATGATATGGAAAATCAAAGTGTGCATGCAATGCAGGATTTTGAACAAACACCAACGCGGATTTACCAGATAATGGGATTCATAACTGCTAGAATATCATTCCATACTCTCAATATTTACAAGAAACACAACAGGCAAATGTTCAAGATATTAATTTGCAGGCACAACAAGATTCAATGATCTTATCTGTGATAGAATAAATGTCAGAACAAATGATTAATCATGTAAATAATTAGGAAAAGGCTAATAAGGAACATAATAGTGAATCAGTAACCGCTGAGCTAGAGAGATATAAAGAACGTGTTAGATATTAGAAAAAGACTCGGTCACCCCGTGTATTTTACTATTTATTATAGCTCGTAGTTTAATAGTTAAACGTATGACTTTCGGTATCGGATCGGGTACTAATACCCAGTGTTTTGTAAGAACTATAAACACCTCTTCCAACTTTAGAAGAGGTAAGCTAGTCATTTATTCATTTTCTTATTTTACACATATTTCTCTCACAAGAAAATAACTCTCATAGTGTTTCTTCTCTTTCTAGAATCTAGCCAAGTCTAAGAATCGTCACCATGTTATAATTTATGATATACAACAATTGGTATCAGAGCACATGGGATTATTAGATCGTGTGTATGTGCGATTTCTTGATTGTTTTAGATCCAATAATGTTAACTTTTGAAGGTAGTAAGATCATTTTTTGTTTGATGTTCTCTCCTCAAAAACCCGGATATGATGTTTGTTGATGTTAAAGTTTGGGTGATTACTAGTTGCTATAGCCGTTGTATACTTTGAGTTGGCAAAGAAATCAGAAGAATCGTTCCAAAGGGTGTGTTATAGGTGTTTTTTAAGGATAAAGGTTCGATATTTCTTCGAGGGAGAGTTGGCAGATATTCGTCGAGGCGGTTTTGGTAAAAGGAAATAGTTTTAAATAGTAGACGGCCAACTGGTTCTGACACACACGGCGGGTTGCCTATAGTGGCGAGTTGCTAAAATTGAGGCGAGTTGCCTCAAATCTAACGCGGCGAGTTGCTTCCTTAATAGGTCAACGATTTGAACAGGTTGAGCGGCGGTTTGAATATTTTGAATACAATTCACTTAACAAATCCCTGCGGTTTTAAAAAAGTAGGCGGCGGGATTGCTTGAAAACTGTTTGACGGGCGTTTGCTATTTACCTATTGACTCGAGTTGCCTATTTTTTAACAATGGACGGTTTGTTCCTTATTTCTTCGAGGTGAGTTGGCTCTAATACTTCGCGGCGAGTGATAAACCTCTGTGGCGAGTTGAGCTACTGTCTTTGACATTTGAAATAATCAAACTTTAGGACTTAATACCTCTAAAACGCAAAACAAATACCCTTAACTTTCACCACTTTTAACGTATACCACTAATCATTTGATCGATCAAAACATATCTTATCATAATACAAACAAGAAGTCTAACATGTCGGAAGATATGATATGTTTTGATCGATCAATGATTAGTGAGTGTACGTTAAAAGTGGTGAAGTTAACGTATTTGTTTTGCGTTTTAGAGTTGTTAAGTCCCAAGTTTGAAATATTCCAAATGTCAAAGACAGTAGCTCAACTCGCCACCAGAGGTTATCAACTCGCCGCGAAGTATTAGAGCAACTCGCCTCGAAGAATAAGAACAAACCGTCATATGTAAAATATGCAACTCGCGTCCAAGTAAATAGCAAAAAGTGGGGGGGGGGGTAAGGGTGATGCCGCCCGTCAACAGTTTTAAGCAACCCGCCGCCTACTTTTCAAACCGCCAGCGTTTTGTTAAGAGAATTGCTATTAAAATATTCAAACCGCCGCAACCTGTTCAAACCGCTGCCTATTAATAAAGCAACTCGCCGCGTAAGATTTGAGCAACTCGCCTCCAATTTAAGCAACTCGCCACTATAGCAAACCGCCGTGTGTGTCAGACAGTTGGCCACCTACTATTTAAAATATTCCTTTTAACCAAACCGCCACGAAGAATATCTGCCAACTCTCCACGAAGAACAACGAACTTTATCACTTAAAAACACCTATAAAACACCCTTTTGAACGATTTCTCTTGATTTCTTTTGCACAACTCAGTACTACAAGGCTATAGCAACTAGTAACACCCAAACTTTAACATAACAAACATCAAAATCCGGAGAACATAAAAAATGAGCTACTAACCTTCAAAAGTACACTTATTGATCTAAAACAATCAAGAAATCGCACATACACACGATCTAATAATCCCATGTGCTCTGATACCAATTGTTGTATATCATAAATTATAACATGGTGACGATTCTTAGACTTGGCTAGATTCTAGAAAGAGAAACACATGAGAGGATATTTTCTAGTGAGAGAAATATGTGTAAAATAAGAAAATGAATAAATGACTAGCTTACCTCTTCTAAAGTTGGAAGAGGTGTTTATAGTTCTTACAAAACACTGGGTATTTAGTACCGATCCGATACCGAAAGTCATACGTTTAACTATTAAACTACGAGCTATAATAAATAGTAAAATACACGGGGTGACCGAGTCTTTTTCTAATATCTAACACGTTCTTTATATCTCTCTAGCTCAGCGGTTACTGATTCACTATTATGTTCCTTATTACCTTTTCACTAGTGTTTATTATTTTACATGATTAATGCCGATTGTTTCTTGAATTATTCTATCACAGATAAGATCATTGAATCTTGTTGTGCCTGCAAATTAATATCTTGAACATTTGCCTGTTGTGTTTCTTGTAAATATTGAGAGTATGGAATGATATTGCTATCAGTATGAATCCCATTATCTGTAAAATCCACAGTTGGTGTTTGTTCAAAATCCTGCATTGCATGCACACTTTGATTTTCCATATCATTAAGATAGGTTTCAGAATGAGGTACCTCTAAGATAATGTTAGAACCATAGTTAGAATGTTGTGCCAAGATAACCGCTTTGCATTTGGATATCATCACAGTCATAATCATAAGTATCCAAGATCTCAGTCTGAAAATCACAATGATTTTTTGGAATGATTGTCTTAACAGCTTGACCATCTGGAACCCCTAAATCTACAAGAAATGTGAGTTGCCCTTCATCCAAAATTTGTCCAGCTTCATGAGCTTCAGCTAACATTACTTTTTTCTTATACCATGTTGCATTCCTTGGTCGCTTAGGCTGAGTGCATTGCCTAGCCATATGTCCTTCACCTTGATAGTTGTAGCATTTAACAACCATTGCCTGTCCACTTGCATTGTTTCCTTCAGAACTAGTAGCATTACTCTTATAACCAGTACCAGAATAACTTTGACCTTATCTTCCCTGAACTTGTTACACTGTGACCCTGCCATCTTGAATAGTGGCCTGGTTTCTTGGGCTTGATAAAGTTCTAAGTTGATTATTGGTTGAGGGGAACCTTGAGGAAGCTACAGCTGTTAGAAAAGCCATTGCTGAGATAAGAAATTGGATCATCTCCTGGAGAGAATACAGGAACAAAAAAACTTAAGTCCACAACAGGTGACTCAGTCATCGGTTGTATAGTAACTTGAGGTGATTGATAAGCAATTTGTGAAACAGATGAGGTTTGATGATTCATTTGAGACTGATATGGATATGATGGTGGAACGGATGAATGACTGAATTGAAACCTCAGGGGCTGTTTCTGCTAATTCCCTTAAACTTTTCACACCACAAGGATCATCCCTGCAATAACTCTATACACCTTGAGGGACTAAACTTGGCAAACTTCTAAACTTATACCCTGCACACTTGAAACACTATATATCTTCCCCATATTTTTCCGCTAAGCCCAAATCCCCTTTTGGCACTATTCACCCATCACTTTCCTCGAACCCCACCTTATAAATATCAATTGTCACCTTGGCAAACCCCTTTAATCCCATTGGTCCATGATAAAAAGGCAAGAAGATGAAGGGCTGTGATGATAGACCTTGGAGGGCACACAATTTGGATGGCTTGGATTGATCTTTGAAGTCTCTCACACAACAAACACACCCTTGTTCTGTCTCACAAAGAAAGCACAATAAGGAAGAACACACCAAAGAGACCAAGACTTATTTAGCTTAGTATAAAATAGGACTTTGTAAGCCCGAATGAGGCATGTGGTTTAACCTAGTTTTAGTTTTCAGCTTATTTTTAAGTTATTATCTTTTAAATTCCAAGCCTTGTAACTGATGTGCGCTAAAACACACATCATTTGTACCTCAGAAAATGCTAATAAACGGACTAAGACACTAAAATATGGATAAATATGTTGCAAATATGTTTGTATTGTGTTTTTATGTCTTACATGTACAAAGGATTGTAAACAAAGCAAAAACGGTAATTTTCGGGTGACTTTCATCGACGTTTTCACGTTTATCGAGGTCAAAACAAAGTCGTTAATTTTCCTCGATCACTCCATTGGAAAGAGCACGAAATTACGAGTCCAACGGTACTGGCCTTTCATATTTGAACCTTTTTATTTTGAACCTTTTTCGTCCCTGTTTGAACCTTTAATACTAATATAATAAAGAGGGCCAAAAGTGGTTTAAAAGAATAATAATACATAAATATAACAAGACCACTGCCTAGCGCAGTTGGTCTTGTGGTTTCCTTTGAGACTTCACCCGAGAGGTCGGGAGTTCGAATCACGCCAGAGGGTTTATCCCCTCTTATCCACGTCAGCATGCCACGTGGGCACACGTGGCTGACACGTGGTGCCACGTGGCGGACCCGGACCCGACCCGAACTTGACCCGATCCAGACCCGGCCCAATACCCGACCTGACCCGGCCCAAGACCTGACCCGGCCCACCAGTTGACTGACCGTCAACCACCGTTGACCGGTGGTTGACCGGTGGTCCGGCGGTGGTCCGACGGTGGTCCGCCGCCGTTGACCGTCGTTGGCTGCCGCCGTTGACCACCGTTGACCGGTGGTCCGGTGGTTGCTCCGGTGACGGCTGGCAGGCCACGTGGCACCACTTAGGTGGTGACACGTGGCAAACTAATCATTGGTGTACGAGGTTGCAGGAATTGCAGGTGGCAGAACGTGGCAGTACGAGGTGGCAGTACGAGGTATGAGGTACTGTTCCAGGTGGCGGCTGGCCAATCAGAGCATGATACGTGGCACCTGGCGTGTGTCAGTACGAGGTCAGAGTGTGTCAGTACGAGGTTAGAGTGCGTGAATCTGTGCCAATCATGGACAATAATGAGGCGGTTGGTAGAAGGCAAAAAGATGAAAATGCCCCTAGATCTGGAAGTATAATTGGTTGGATGCCTGAAAGGACAAATTTGCCCCTCCCACTTAGATGCTATATAAACAGACGCATCTGCTGCATTTGGGTGTGTTAGAGAGTAGAGTTAGATTTAGTTTTATAAAAAAGTAGTGTAGGTTAGTTTATTTTAGGAGTAGTGTAATTTAGTTTAGCTTATTGTAAAAGCTTTTTTAAGCTTATTAGTTTATTGTAATCATCACTTTGAGCTTATTAATGAAATATGGAGGTTGGTTGATTGCTTATTTATCTTGGCTTTTTTTTCTCCTTTCCTTTTTCTTTTGCTTATTCGAATAAGCTCACTTGGGCTTATTTGTTTCCATAGCTTATTTTCTATTTCAAGTAAGTTATCTTCTAGCTTATTTGTTTGAATCTAAGCTTATAGATCTAAATAAGCTTTTGCTTATTTCATTTTTTTTCTTCTTATTTATCTTATTTGATTGCTTATTTTTTTGCTTATGCTCGATACGAATGCTAAAAAGGGTGTCATGAGTCTTCTACTCGGCTTATTCTTTAAGTCTTGAGCACCCTTATTTTCGAGAGCTTATTATTTAGTTTGGTAGATCTAAAAGCTTTTTAGTAGTTAAAGTTTTCAAATTGCTTATTTACTTTTAGATCTAGTTTAATAAATAGTTTTAAAAGTAGCTTATTAGATTAAATCTAGTTTTGTTTTTACAAATTTAGTTTTTAATTCTAGCTTATTTTTCTTAGATCTAAATCCTTAAATATACCCGATCCGAGTTCACTTGATTGAACACCTTAGTTTCGGGTGGATTTAGATCTAAAGTTTTCATCTTTTTATTAGCTTATTTTGTTCTAACTTTTCATGTCTTATTTCTTATTCCATCCTTCTACATCTAAGGCCGGAGCTTAAGGGTCTTATAAGGTTGATAAATAGATAAAGTTTTGATCTTTATAGTTTTTATGAAAGTAATTAGTAGATAAAGTTGACACCTTTATTCGCTAATTAGTGAAGTAGAAGCTTTAAAGTGATAAACTTATTTGTTTATTAAGTTTGTAAGATCGGGTGGTTTTATATCATTGCGGTTCTTCATTCGGTTACCCTTTTTCCCTTTTTAATACTAGTAGTTTAGAATTATTAGCTTAAAATGTTTATGTTTGATCTTATGATTGTTGCTAGTTTATTTGTTATGATTAGTGAGTAGTTCATTAGTGCTTGCTAAGTGATTAGTGATTTGGAATTTAAGTGCGGTTTTAAAAAGGTTTAAAAAATTAATAGTCATTAGAATTTTCCAATTTACATACCGTAATTTACTTTTAATGCAATTTAAATACTTGTCATTTATTTTAAAAAAGCACTTTACTTTACTTGTCAATTATATTGAAAAAGCATTTTGTTTTCGAAGGATTTTAAAATTCGTAAAACCTAAACCCGCATCTTAATCAACATAACACCGTCACTTAGCAAGCATTTTCGTCATTTATATCTTTTAGACCAATTTTAGTTTAATCCTTGTAGTTTTGTAATCTTAAAATTAATATTAGTTAAAAAATAATTTTAAATTCCAAAAAGTTTAGTTTACCTTTAATGTTTTTTTATCCCTTATAGTAGATTAAGAAAACCAAAACCCAAAAACTTAAGTGATAATCTAGCTCGTAGATTTACACTTAAACGTAGATTTCCAATTCAACTTCTCAGCCGAGGAAACGACCTGGGAGGTTTTTGATAATTGTTTTGGTTAAAAGCAATTTTCTAGAACCCGACGGAAAATACTTACTATACTATTATTGATTATCCTCCTTATTATTACGTATTTATATATATTATATATATATATATATATATATATATATATATATATATATATATATATAATTGTTGTGTGTGTGAGTGTGTGTTGTGTTGTGTGTGTTTTGTGTGTGGTTTAATTTCGGCAACGAATCCAAATTTTGGCGCCTGCTGCCAATGGGGAGAGGTTAGACGTGATTTTTAAACGGATTGGGTTACGTGATTCAAGCCTTGAAGATCCTTTCTTCGGGAAGTTTATTTTCGTTCTTATAAAAATATAAAAATCCAAAAATATTTGTATTTCCATTTTATTTTCTTTTATATAAAAATTAAAAAAATATATAAAAAAATAAATAAAAAAATAAAAAATTATCCTTAAAAAAAATAAATAAATAAACAAAGTTGGTAAAAGAACACCAACATATAATACCCTAACACCATCACACACACATTATTTCTCAATCTCCTCTAAACACACACATATCCGACAAAACGACTACCCAAAATCTAAAGATTATCAACACACACACACACACAATTTGTGGCACTTACACACACACACACACACACACCACACACACCTTTCGACAACACACACACAACTTCTAGCGTCTATGCTGTGCCATGCGGCTACAAAGGCACGTGAGAGTGACGTTCAATCTTTTGTGGGTCTATTTCTACCTTTTATTCATTTTATCTTCTTTTTTATCAACGTAATCTCTCTCTACTACCCGATGCGCTATCACCGTCTTTAAGAACAATCCATATCTTGGTCAAAAAAAAAAAATATCTAAACAGACATCATCTCTAACCCAACACAACATCTTCGTTCGCAACCTCAACAAATCACAAGTCTTGGAGCGAGAGCTGATCCTCTTTAATTGTTTAATTCGTTCGAGGCATTGGGTGGTGGTCATTTTGTCACAATCACTCTCATGCTACACATAAGCGTGACACACACATATCTCTTATGTCTCTCACCACACACACACACACAAGATGTAAATGTGCCTACACACACACACACACACAAGACACACACACACAGTGATTTTTGCGGACACCCGTACAAAAATAGTGGCAGAGGGTGCATTATGTGCTCGGTAATAATTGTGGTAACAATCATTACGTAAAAGGACGGTTTCGATTGTCCATCACGTGTCCCGTTTAATTTTGAACCGGAACCGTGTAACAATCAAAACTTTAGTGATAATTATGAACCATATGATTTACAAAATGAATGTCAATATATTTGTTGTACCATTTGTGGAGATTTACATGACGATTCTCAATGTACACAATTATGGTGCGATCATGGTGAGCCGATTTGCGAAAATTGTGGGGGATATCATATGGATTATCAATGTACTCAACCCTCCAAAATTGAGATTTGCCGGCAAGCCGAAGAGATAGAACGACAACGGGAAATTAAGGAACGAAATCGAGTACATGAGGAAACGATGCAAATGTTGCGAGAAATGATTAAAATTCAAGAAGAGAAACGAATTTATGAGGAAGCCGCGAGGCAAGAAGAAGAGAAACGAATCGCCAAAGAAAAGGAGGCCGCGGAGTTAGAAGCTAAACGTAAAAGTCAAGAGTGCTTAAATATCGAAGAAAAATCTATTCCTCAAGCTTCTATTCGTTCAAGAAAATCACGAATTGATCCGACTTTAAGTAATTTCACAGTTTCTACTAAACGTATTCCTTTATCGGATTTTATTCCACCTGTCACTCCAAATGTGAAAACTGTTAACTCTCTAAAAATGGGGAATAAGCATCTTGACACACAAAAAGGTTCACTTGAATCTAGTGTTAAAGATCCTATTCCAATCCCAAGTGAGTCCGACGTTATTTCAGACGGTGATTGTGATGATTATCAAAAACGGTTTGATTTAAAAGTTCAACAACTTTGGATGCCTTCCATTTATGATGAAAATAATAAAATAAGGGAATGTTATATAATTAGGCCTTCCGCAATCACACCCGACTTACCCATTCCGGACTCTCTCATAATGGAGGATGAGCATCTCGACACTATTCCGGTAACGGAATCGGCTAACACAATCAAGTCTAGTGTTGAAGAGCTTGTCCCTACCCCAAGTGAGTCCGCGGATTTATCCGATGGTGAAAGTGAGTGTGATGTGCCCGTTAATGATGAATCTTCTCCGACTTTTGCGACTTTCTCGAATCCTCTCTTTGATTCAAAAGACGATTTCACCTCTAGTGACAACGAGTCATTTTCTGATGAGGACGTTCCTAAAGAAAATTTCAAAATTTTATCGAGAACCCTCTTTTTGATGAAGAATCATTTCTTACTAAAATAATCCACATTGTTTCAAAGCTGAGGTTCTTATCTTATCGAATCTTTGCTTAACCGTGATACTTTAATTGATTCTTCTTCTAAGTTTGATTATCTTCTCGAGGAGTTCTCCGGTGAACTCGCTCATACCGATCCAATTCCACCGGGAGTTGTTGATACCGACTCGGAACCTGAGGAAGAAATTCGTCTTGCTGAGAATTTGTCGTATGATAATTCATCTCCACGACCGCCGGAAGAACGTAATTCTGAAATTGCTGATACATTTTTTAAGTCTCTCTCTCCACATCTATCCCCGTTTGATGATAGTGACTCTCTTATGAGGAGATCGACTTATTTCTATTTCTTGCTTCCGATGACTCGAAAGCCACCAGGGCATTGAGGATGACCGAATAGTGACTCGAAGGGAATATCCGTTTTTCTTGAAGAATTGCTTAATAATATTCCCTTCCTCCATCCCAAAATAAGTCATTTTTCTCTTGAATCATTTGATGATCAATCTCTTCCCCGTCCTCCTCCGGAACCACCGGATGTTGAGATTTGCTTTAATTTTGAGCCCGACACGGGTGATTTCATAAACAAAGTGGTGGGTGACATTTCTGAACATGATGTTCTTATGCCTAATCTTTTACCCACCCAACCCACCCTTGGTCCAGTGTTTGAACCATTGCTTCCGTTTTCATTCGAAAAACGAGACAAACTATCAAACCTGTATTTTCACTCTCCTTTCTTATCTCAATCGGGCCAAAATCACTTTTGATTTTTCTGAAGCCGATGATGATTTTCTTGAGGGGACATTCATCACTTGATGTCCCTATCTCCATTCTACCTCCTTGACCAAGCTCAAGTGTAGGGGATCGAGTCAGGCTCAAGATTCGGTTAACAAAAATAAGCACTTCTCGGGAGGCAACCCATGTCTTTTCTTCTTTTTGTTTTATTTTCTTAATAAATAAGCATGTGATTTTATAGCCTAAGTGTGGGGGCGTGCTTCTTTCTATGGTTTGTGGTATCGTTTTTTTTGCAGGATACCTTAAGATCATGAAGACCCGTGCTCGTTTTCAATCCTCCAAACGTCCGGTCTTCGATCTTTGCTTATTTTAGAATCCTTAATCCTGATCATGAATATTATTGTGCTTCCCTTACACACTTGGAATTTGTTGCATTTGCCTTTTTCATCCTAAGTGTGGGTAAAACCCGATATTATTTGAACATTGAGGTCAATGTTCCATTTCTAAGAGTGTGGGGGATTTCCTACTATCGAAATGTAATCATACCTGTGCCTTGCTGCGTCCCGTGCAACCCCGTTTTGACAGAATTTTAAAATTTTTATTTTGAAAAAAAAATGATTAAAATATAAATATATAGTAATAAGCGAGCCCGAAATTAAGGTATCTTGTGATTTGACCGAGTTAAAACTCTAAGCTTCTCCTTAGCCTTTTAACTTAACGTTTGCTTAACTTTAAAATTTTGCAAAGAACGAAAAATGATAGTGTTAAGTAGAAGTTGGATGCTAAACAAGGATTATTTGGAAATCTTAAGAGCTCATGTTATTAATTTGTCGCTTTCCTCCCGTATTGTTTTTGTGTATATAGAAAATCTAATAAAAATGTAAAAATCTTCTAAGCATAAATTTGACCTAATATTACTTGCTATCATTTGAAAATTAGACTAAAATCAACTGATTTTGAATAATGAATGTAGTCCGATATCATAAATTTAGTCTTAGTTTCAAAATTTATATTAAATTTTCTAAAAAATGGTAATTTCTCTTCAGATAAGTTGTAAATAAATAAATAAATAATTAATAAGTAGAATAAATATCTTCGCCAGATTACTTCATCTTGTCGGAGGCGTGGCCGATGTTGAAGTCTTCATATAAGGTGGGGGCGGTGTCATAATAAGTAGAATAACCTCTTGTCGACTCGCTATCGATGTGGCTTCGAGATAAAAGGCACCGGTGATATATAACAACGGGAATTTATTCTCAGGCATGGTCTACTCTATGACCATGCAAAGGCTTGTGATTACTTTGCATCACAACTCGTGCTGTCTATATTTCCATAAGTGTACGTTTCAGTGCATCTATGTGCATAAATAAGAGAAATCTTATTTACCATGGTGTTTGTTATCTTTCAAAAATAAAATCATTCCATCATCTGAAAATATTTTTCATGTAACATTTGACTTCTCAAACAACGACTACAACTCTTTAAATAGAAAACGGGTCATTGTTTGAATGGGATAAAATGTCAAATCTCTTTGTCTTAATAAAATGAGCTTTTAAAGGGAAAAGGTTTTTAAACAATAACGTAATATCTCTTGATAGAAAGTTAATCAAGTTTAGCTTGCTTGTGCCTTATGTGTTACTTGTTTATGCCTTTAGGGTATAGTTTGTTAATTTAAGTCTATAGGTGTGCGAGTATAAAACTTTAGGGACCAAAAGTGCTAATAGTTTAACTTGATTTCTCCTTATAAAACTTAAATGCAAAACTTATGTGTCATCTAAACAAGAGGGGCCAAATGTGTTAAAGTCGAAATGTTGGTAAGTAACATCCCAACCCCCACCCCGTTTTGGTTTCACTGTTACCCACACACACAAACACACTCAAACATACACTCGCACACTCTCTCGATCGCATCACCTCAAACAAGTATAGTCAATCATTTTCATCTCTAAGGTACAACTTAAATATTGATCTTTATCACCTAATCATCTTGAAACCCAAAGGAATTGATTGTTTTCACCACTCTTGATCGCAGTTGCCCTAATTCTAAAATTAGGGTTCTTAAAATCAAAAAGTGGTTAAAACTTTAAATTGATTAAGGGCTTTTGTAGTGTTAGGTGTAATATATGTATATGTTAATCAAGCTTTATCCTTTGTTGTGATTTGAACATGTTCTTGATTGCTTTGTGCTCAAAAATTTAGAAATATGCAAAAATGATATATAAATGTTATGTGTTTTATGTGGGATTGTTGTAACAAAGTGGTTAATTGTTAGAATCGATCTAGTAAAACCTTAAGAAACCGAACGATCAAAATATGTGTGAATCAAACAAGCATGAAAACATATGGACCGATCGAGTGATTTGTAATACGAACTGAACGAGTGAATGACTATGAGGACCGAACGAATGAATATCTATGAGGACCGAATGAGTGAATCCAAGTGAGGACCGAACGAGTGAATCCAAGTGAGGACCGAACGAGTGAATCCAAGTGAGGACCGAACGAGTAAATCCAAGTGAGGACCGAACGATTGAATCCAAGTCAGGACCGAACGAGTGAATCCAAGTGAGGACCGAAAGAGTGAATCCAAGTGAGGACCGAACAAGTAAGTCCTAGTGAGGACCGAACGAGTGGATCCAGTATGGATCGAACGAGTGAATCATTGAATGGACCGAACGAGTAAACATTATCATGGACCGATCGAGTGTAAAATGAATGGAAACAGATCTAGTGCATACTTGTGTGCGTCAAACCAATAAGTTTATAGTGTGATCCAATTGAGTGCTAATGTGTTAGAAGCATAACCAATTTTTTGACATAACACACTTAAGATCAGATTTTTTTCCAACTAAGGTTAAAATTAAACAGTCCTCTTAGTTAAATATCTTTAACAGCTTGACAAAGGCGCGAGGAGGTGGGAGGAAGGACTCCATCAACTACTATTTTGCGGAGGGAGAGAGTGTGAGGTCCTTTGTCTCATACGTATTAGTCTATCTAAGATGATTGGATTCTTAAAAGTGCATTAAAAAGGGCAGTAAAGTTCTCATCATGAATGATTGTGTCACCATGATACATCTTACTGCACTCACGTCCTTCGGAAAAAACTCTGGGTAATGCTCAATACAGATATGAAGTGCGTGGATGATTGCTTGTAGTTGCTCCTCCAACGAGCGAGATAAGATTGGAAATGCAATCTCGATTGAAGCTCAGATGTCACATCACGGAAGCAACGCTTTCAAGTAGTCTCACGAGTTGTTTAAACTCACTTCCATTCTACAACATTTCCAAGTTTTGCTGATGTTCCAGAGATCTATATGCAAGAATTCTGGGCCTCTGCTTATATTCATAACCGATCTGTCAGATTCAAGATGAATAACAAAAAACACATTGTCAATCTTGATCAATTCAGAGACATTCTTCAAATTTGCCCTAAAGTCAGTAATAAGAAGTTTGAAGAACTACCTATTGAGAAGGAGATTCTCGCATTTCTAGCCAGTCTTGGTCACTCTGGAGAAATAAGGAAAATCACTGATGTTAATATCAATAAGCTGCATCAACCCGCGAGTGATCCATACACTGCTATTCTCAACAAATCTCTCATAGTAAACATTCCTATGACAGTCTTCGTCTTTCTCAAGCTCAAATCTTAAGGGGAATGTACAAAAACAAGAAGGTTGATTATGCATATCTCTGGTGGGAGGACTTCAGTTTACAAGATGGAGCGTGAACAAAATTAACGAAGAAGCAATGCGATGTCTATCCTCTTTCACCAAGCTAGTCGTCAAATTTTTCATGACACACAGACCCTTCAATTCCTCGAAGAAAACAGGTAAATTGGAATTATGCCATAGATGAACCCAATGTTCACAACAATCAATGTCATCGAATGAAGACACTCCCAGTTGTAACGGGACTATGTGTGCCAGACATTAACCAACAGGCGGGCGAAGGGCCGCAACTCTGAATTCAACAAAGGAGTATTATGCTATTGCTTCAGGAAAGATTCCTCCAAAGACAAAAGGAAGTAAGAAGAAAGCTATATGATACAAACCACTAAGGCAGAGCCCTTCTGAGATCCCACACAAGAGAGAGATGACAAGAAAAGAAGTCTGGAAAAGGAAAGCAGAAGGCTAAAGAGTTAGAGACTATCTCTGAGGCGGTTTTGACAGAGGCTGAGCAACTCAAGATAATCACCAAGAGAAGCCGTAAAGAGACTCACAACTCTCATGCCAGCGGGTCTGGTGTAGATAAAGGAACTGGTGTTACACCAAGGGTTCCCGATGTACCTGATTATGACTCAGATGATGATATCTCCTGGAAATCAAGTGGAGATGACCAAGATGATGATATTATTGAACGCCGACTTTTGACTTTTCAAGTTAATTACATACTTCTTATTGATGTCTTTACAAGAAGACACACTCATATTGGCTAAACCTTTTAGTGGACGATGAAAATGTTCAAGATGATGATGATGAAGCACAGACTGAATCAAAAGATGATGGTGATGATTTCATTCATCCAAAGCTCACAACTCATGATGATGAAACAACACATGAAGAGGAAACTGATGAAGATGATACCTTCGATCCTATAGTTCATACACCCTCTCGTGTTTCATCCTCAGATGATGAAGACAGTGACAATGAAGTTGAAGGGATGGATGCTGAAGGAGAAAAGTCGGATGAAGATGCTACATATGTAGAGGACCAAGGAAATGAGGCGGTCAAAGATACCAATGCCAATCTTGAAGGAAGAGATGATGTAATGACAGATGTTATATTGCCCCAGGTTCAAGCAACCCAGGAAATTGAAGACACTCATGTGACCCTAACTCCGGTAAATCCTGATGGTCAACAACAGAGCTCTTTTGTATCATCTGGCTTCGTCTCCAACATGCTAAATCCAAATCAAGATACCGGTGTTGATGCTATATTTGGACAACATGCTGAAGCCACCGCTCTAATAGATATTCCTGTCACTGCCATTGCGGAGCCATCCTTCTTTGCCCCAACCAATCGTCCTCCAACACCGAATCCTCTCTTCATTCAATTACAACAACCACCAATCCTGACACCGACTACTACTCCAAGTTCCTCACTACAAAATCTTCTTAACTTTGGTTCATTGTTTGGTTTTGATTACAGAATAAAAGCGTTAGAAGACAACTTCTCAGAACTCAGACAAACAAATCAATATGCTAAAGCACTCTCCTCTATTCCTGGCATCGTTGACCAGTACCTGACAAATAAGATGCAGGAAGCAGTAGATGTTGAAGTCCAACTGAAGTATGATAGAATTCTAGAAGAGACTCATACTAAAAATCAAAAATTCCTTGATTCAATCGATAAAGGAATGAAGAAAGTAATCAAGGAACAAGTCAAGAAAGAAGTCTCGAAGATCACTCCAAAAATTGAGAAGTTAGTAAACGAACAACTCGAGTCTGAGGTTCTGGTACGATCGTCAAAGGAAGCCAAGACGTCTCATGCTGTAGCTGCTAATCTTTCAGAACTAGAGCTGAAAAAGATCTTAATTGACAAGATGGAAGCTAACAACTCTATCAACAGGTCAGACATTCAAAGGCAGCTCTACAAGGCATTAGTTGATGCGTATGAAGCCGACAAAATTCTGCTAGATACTTATGGCGATACGGTCACAATAAAAAGACCTCGAGATGGAGCAGATGATGATCAAGAACCCTCTGCTGGAACAGACCAGGGGTCCAAAAGAAGAAGGTCAGGAAAAGAACCTGAATCTACCAGTGCTCCAAGAGAAAAGAAAACCATGACAGCAGGAAAGACTACTACATGTTCTAAGACTTACAAGCAATCTGCTAGCCAATCTGCTCCAGTAGAGGAAACTATGCAATCTACAGATGTCTTTGAAGCACCTGCACATCAGGAATTTGAAACAGGTGTCTATGATGAACAAGCGGAAGAAGAGGTCCATCATCTTCCTGACTGGTTTCAACAACCCAAATGACTACCTTCTCCTGATCATGCATGGAACAAGTCTGTACCTGCTGTTCATGAATCCGTCCAACCTTGGCTAAGCAATCTGGCAAGAAGACAAGACCCTCGAGAGTTATTCGATGAACTAACAGACACTACAGTTGACTTCTCTGCTTTTGTGATGAACCGGCTAAATGTTAAAACACTAACACCTGAATTGTTAGCAGGTCCAACATTTGAGCTGATGAAAGGAACATGCAAGAGCTTGACTGAACTTGAATACTTTTGTGAAGAAGTCTACAAAGCCACAACAGAAAAATTGGACTGGATCAACCCCGAAGGCCGCCAATATCCTCATGATCTGCGAAAGCCACTACCGTTGGTTCCAAATTCTCAAGGTCGTCATGTCATACCGTTTCATCACTTCATCAATAACGACCTTGAGTACCTACGTGGTGGTGAGTCAAGCCGCAAGTACTCTACTTCAGTTACGAAGACCAAGGCTGCAGATTACGGGCATATTAAATGGATAGAAGACTTAGTGCCCAACTCAATGTGGAGTCAAGTGATAGTCAACTACGACAAATTCGCTCTCTGGGGAATCTCACATTGGGGCAAAAAGCGAAGACAATTCTATGCATTTGCGACCACAAGGGAATCAGCTCGTGACGTCTACTCAAAAAGAAGAATTATTGCTGTCACAAAGGTGGAAATAGTCGAATGGCAAAACTACAAGCATCTTGACTGGATCACTGTACGTAGGGATGACGACATTCTTTACAAGTTCAAAGAAGGCGATTTCCACAGACTTCGGATCCAAGACATTGAAGACATGCTGCTTCTTCTCGTGCAAGGAAAGTTGACAAATCTCAACGTTGAAGAACGTATTGCATTTAATGTCTCCTTAAGAATGTTCACAAGAAGTGTTGTCATCCAAAGGCGTGTGGAAGACCTTCAATTGGGTGTTGAAAGCTATCAAAAGAAACTCAACCTCACAAAGCCTGACACGTACATATCTAATTTGAGAAGAAGAGACGCTTACACACCATACTCCGATCCCAAAGGATTCATTTATGAGAACAAAGACAAGAAGAACAGATTGATGCGCATTGATGAACTACACAAGTTTAGCGATGGTACTCTCGATGATGTTCGGACTGCTCTGAATGATCGCCTCAAGGGAATCAGAATGGAGTATCTGCCTCAGACTTTTTGGAGCCAACGTGACAAAGTAAATGCAAGAGCTATGATTCAGGCAATTGACAAAAGATTAAAGACAAGGAGGATCATGCGGAGTTTGGAGAGATTTGTTGGTGGAAGACCATACGGGGGTGACTTACGGCTACTTCAAAGAACCATATACCTTATCATATGTTGTTCTCATCTTATAAGGTTAATCCTCGTAAATAATTTTATCTTGTGAATATGTTAATAACTAGTGTAGAATTTTTGGTGAAAAATAAGATGTGCTCGAGTACAAATTTTTCAAGAATTTCTTAGTAAATTCAAAATCTTTTAAATAATTGTACTCGGCACCATCTTATAAACCCTCAAAAGTTGAGGGGGAGCAATAATATGTTCCATGTTGCTAGAATACATCATTTTGTCCCCGAACGGTTAATCAATTGATATCCAAAATATCAAGGGATTAACATTTTGGATAAGGGGAGAAAATGTGATTAACCTGGACTTAATGTATATTGACAGAATGTGATCATATAAAATGGACTCAGTACACTCTACTCTTAGCATGTACTACGATTACGATGCACATGTTAAGGGGGAGCTTTTAGTGATGATTAAAAACATTCAAAGTGTAAACCTTTTGATATTTATATCAAACACTTTGAATGAATTTTTCAAGGATTTTGGTTTGTAATGGTGATGGAATACCCTAAAAGACTGACCATGTACTTAATTTATGGAGTTATAAGGTGGTTAGGTATAGGTATTCAAATCCCATGATCCAGCCAGAACCGGAGGGATCTACCCAGGGATATCCACTAGTTAGTGTAGATGTCCTTAGGTATGATTAAAAAGGAGAAAAAGTGAGAATCGGGAATAATGCCGACTGAGATGGAGCTAACACTAGAACAAACCCAACAAGGTGTTAGTTATGAAGTCTCGGTAAGCATTGAAGGGGTTGAAGAATGAAAAAGAAATGTAAGGATAAAGGGTGAAAAGAAAGAAGCCCTCCATACACTTAGGCAGAAACCGGGTCAATACATAAACTGTCAGAAACACTAAGGTGTTGTCTGACATTGAAGACTGTCATGGACCCAGTGACGCTATGCACAACCCTCCCTAGCCACTCAAGGTCTCTCAAAAGACTCTTGTTTCATTTCTCACGGAGATTACACGCATTTCTATCGACTTTCTCACTCCGAGTTAGTTGATATTGAAAAGGTGGCAGTCTGCTCCAGCCTCCAATCACTAAAATTAAAAGTGCACTATTGAGTCTAGAGCCAAAAGAGATCATCCATTAATCTCATTAGGACACTTGTCATAATTTAGCTTGTTATCTCACACAATGTGATTATCAAGTAATATCATTAGAGTCCTACGCAAGATCCTTGTGATTTTGCCAAAACGTCCGAGTGATACTTAGGTATTCACAATGAAGATGGAAATCCTGCTTGAGCCAACATCAAACAAGCTCAAGGTAGGTGACTTGTGCGATTCTTATGAATCAAGCTTGTGACAACTGGAAAGCAACAATGGTGCGATTCTTTATGAATCAAACTTGTTCCAGGTTATGGATCAACGGTTAAAGAATTTTGAATTGCTTAAAACTCTCGACGTGTCACAAAACCAATTTAGCAAGTGACACGTCGATTGATTTTCAAATCGATTTTCTATATCAATCGGTGAGATAGTAACTCACTGGTTCACTCTTATCGTGCTGTCTGCTTTGAGACGTTCCGATAATGAGAACATGCTGAGTACGATGAATCTAATACTTATGTGTTAGAAAGATTCAATACTACAGCTGGAAATCCTGTCAAGAAGATTCTTCTTATTCTTCTTAAATTGAATCTATCATATCACAGGTCGATCCTCACGGATTCAAAGGTTACTCCAACCAAAACACGACGCGATTGACCAAAGCCATATTCGCCCCCTTGGTTTATTGTTAACTGTTTTATGCAGATACTAAAGATAGAGGTGAGTCGGTACCTGATCGCTGACTCACAAGATAATAGCCAATGCTCTACTCCGACCGACAAAAATAAAGGCATCATGAAAGGCTCAAGTACATGTTTCAAGTTTTTGTACTCTGATACAGTAATCTTTCTGAAGTGCGGATGTATTAAAGTATAGAATCAAAGAAGTTTTTGTCACTCTGATACTGAACGTCTTTCTCAAAGTGACGAAGTGTTATAGTTAGAGAACCTCAAGAAAGATGCATTATTAAAGCTTTTCAAGATAACGTATCAAGAAAGGTATGAGCATGTCGGTCCAGAAGTCACAAGTTCACAAGATGGAAAAGTTTACAAGATGGAGAAATGAGATTATGCTTGGTTGATGATCTCAAGGTGTTCAAGATCACATTTTCACATTCAAGTCAAGATAAAAGAACAAGCTCAAGCCTAAAGTCAAATGATCACTACATTGATGTGTTTCAAAAGCTTTAAATTTATAAGACTGAAAATACCAGACAATTATATGGAAACATACGGGTAAAAGTATAACCCATGTATGCAGTATAATCTTTTTAGGTAAGACCAGGTCGTCTACAGGGATTAGAGTAGTGTTCGAATAATCAGAAAGAAAATAGACTTTAACAATTTTGAAAATAACTTTTGTTTTATCAATGATAATAAAGATGACTACTCGGATAGTTAAGAATAATTTATAAGTGTTGGAAATGATTTGACCTTGAAGATGGGACTTTAATTTATAAAATTGATTTCTCGTCAGAAAACGTTTTTACGAATTAACTTAATTAACTTAAGACTTATATTTAGTTAACTAGACCAAATGTGTCACTCAATTAATCCAGTTATTATTATATCAAAGCTTATTTTGTTTATCAATTTACGAAAGTGGATTTCTCAGCACAGACGTTAAAGACCATAGACAAATCTTTAAAACCACATAGATCACAACGGATATTTTGACCTATACCGGTATCATTATATAATCTAAGTTGATAAGCAAAAATAGATAAGATAAGATATAACAAGTTTGCAACATAAGCTTAAGATTAAAACGATCAAGATCATACCAAACACTTATTCATTATCGTAACTTCACCGAGTAGTCATGAGAGATTTAGCCTCTCATGGCTAAGGAGTTCATAACAAAAGCACACTTTACATAAACTTCTATTATTTCAACAACTAGGTAAGAGAACTTCTTCGTTCTTGATCGTTAGATCTTTTTCTTCAAAGGAAAAGGTGTTTCTTGGTGTTTTGGTGAAAGGAGGGAGAGAGTATGTGTGTGTAAATAGGGTGATAGATATATGGATGATTTGATTGTGTGAATGATGCAAATTCAGTCCTCAATTTATAGGCAATTTGGGTGCAAAGTTGTGGTCACTTAGGAAAAAGTACGGCGAAACTTTGAGGAGTAACGCGATTACATTGATGACTTTTTACTGGTAAGACGCGGCGCACTTGCCAAATATAAGTGCTTGGCGTTTTGAGGAGTTAATGTAGGTGCATTTATTAGACTTTAATTCTTCAAACTTTAGGAGAATGTGCGGCGCACAATATTATAAGTGCGGCGATTTTGGGTTTCAGGGGAAAGTGCACCACACATTAGCTAAGTGCAGGGACTTCTTGAAACTTTGGCTAGAAAATCTTTTATCGTTTCTTATATTCTTCTCCCTAAGTGTATAGATTCATGAGCTTGGGTCTCTAGAGTCTTCAAGTGAACCTATAAGCAATTCAATCTTAAATAAGTACCAAAAGTTCATGAGAAATGATAGAATAAACATAAATAAACATGTATATTTTGGGCGTTATTAAATCCCTCCACACTTACTTGCCCTCAAGCAATGGAAGCGAAAAAAAATAAAATCATTTGTCGTGACGTGGAGAAAATTTAGATTTTAAGAGAGTTTGCATATTAGATAACTTTTCAGGCATAGACATATAACATAGCACCTCACATAGGGATAGTGTTTGATTTTAAATTCACTCAGCCACTCAGATAGGGTTTAAATATGTTTTTGTGAAGAACACTCAATTTGCACAGACATAATCTAGACAGCTACCATAGGCTTGTACTTAACACATAAACCTGACCGAAGGGTGGAACTTGGGTACTAGAGAGGATCCAATCTTCATGCGCCGAACATAAGCCTTTATTTCTTTTGAACTATTATAACTCATATAGAACTTTTTTTTTCATGATTACAACTAAGGCTTAGCACAAGACTTTCTTCATTCAACTTTCAGATATTTCAGCAACATAGCATTAAAAGGAGCGCTTGCGAGAATACGAACTTTGCGAGATACATTTCATGTGATAGGCTTCGGTCTGGTAAATGATGATTAAGCACAAGTTCTAGAGCTTCTAAATTACCGGCTCTCTCAAATATAATTTTCAACCAATACCAATGTTCCAGAAAAGGTGACAAAGACCATACGTACACATCCATAACGACGGAATAAACACATATGACTGCAATCAAACCTTAACTCGAACGAGCTAAAGGTATCAATTATCTTAGGTACCAAAGGTGGATACTCGAATATTTTTAAGGCTTAGATTTCTCATAATTTAGTGGACTGGGGTGTGCTATCTATAATGTCAATCCGGTTGGACTTGCCTTACTAAGAGCATTTTTTAATTTCAAAACATATAATAAAATATTAGTTAGAAAATTTTTAATAGGGCAAACATAGAGGAATATGATTAATTTTTCCTATTTGGCTTCCCTTCACACTTAAGTTGAACATTGCCCTCAATGAGATAACTGAATATAGAGATAAAATTCAGAAAATTAAAGGAAAATGGTACTTCTCGAGGCATAAAGAAATACATAGCTGTAAGCTAATCTTGAGCGTACGTCATAATTTTCCACATTATTTAAGCTAGAGTACCTGCTTAATAGTAAACATAAGCACACAAAGAGAAAATATTTTTGTTGATTTTTTTAGGAAATAAATAAAAGATATTAGTAGAAGAATGGAGGAGGAACTCCTCTGAAAGCACGGGTTGCCTCCCGAGAAGCACTTAAGTTTTAAAGAGTCGTTTAGCTAGACTGTATTTCGGGGGTCATTTGTTTAGGAAAAAGGGAGTGACTTGTTTTCCCTTGGGTCATTATCTTCTTCATGATATAGTTTGAGTCGGTGACATTAACTATGAACGGACTTTCCTCTTTTCTATAAAGTTCTAAACTTATCGGATGGATATTGATGTTTCCTATTAAGGTCCAAACCATCGAGATCTAAGTTTTTGGTTGTTTAAACTTGCTTTGAGTGAAAAAGTAGGACTTTATTTCCTTGCTTGAATTCTTTTTCAATTGTAATTTTCTGTCCAGCCTGTACTATTGGTTATGTCCTTGTATAAGTCGAGAGTTTATTCATATGATTGGTATCTAAGTTCGTCTAACTCTTGAATTGGACATTCTTTTCCTACAGAGTGATTAAATTTGGGTTACAATTCATCATGTGCCTAGTAGCAAGGTGTTTAATTTTAAAGTAGTAAATGGCAGTTCTTTCCATATAATAGTTTGTATGGTGTAGGTACTGGTAGGTTTATTTTGTCGGCTGTGCGGAAAAGCCCACAGAGATCATCAAGTTTTCTTGACCAAATAGCAGATTGCTCTTTAACAGTTTTTTCATAGGAATTCTTTTACAGAGCCCTGTATGGTGTTTTCAATGACCATAGTTTGAGGGTGATAAGATGTAGAGAAACGGTGGTTAACTCCATATCTTTTCATGGGTTTTCCATTATTTTGTTACAGAAGTGAGTACCTCGGTCGCTGATTAGAGCTTTGGGCATTCCGAAATGGCAGAATAGCTTCTTCAAAAAGGTAATTACTACTCGGGCATTATTGGTTGGTAAAGCTTGAGCTTCGGCCCATTTAAATACGTAATCTACGGCGACTAGAATGTATTCAAACTTATATGATTTCGGGAACGGTCCCATAAAGTCGATACCCCATATGTGGAAAAATTTCACATACTTGAATGTTGTTCAAGGGCATCTCATCACGTTTTGATATATTTCTGGTCTTTTGGCATGCTTCACATAAGCGAACTAGAGTATGAGCTTCTTTGATGATTGTTGGCCAGTAAAATCCTAAATCAAGGACTTTTTTAGCAGTTATGTTGGGTCCATAATGTCCACCTGTTGGTCCGTGGTGACATTTATCTAAAATGGTTCGGGTTTCTGGTCCAGATATACAACGTCTGATCATACCATCGGAACATACTTTGAAAAGGTAAGGTTCCTCCCAAAAGTAGTGTTTGAGGTCAGAGAAAAATTTATTCTTTTGTTGATATGTCATCCCTTTTGGTATAATATTACCGACTAGGTAGTTTGCAAAGTCTGCGAACCACGGTTCGTCTTTGGTGTTGATTTCCATAAGAGTTTCTCTGGGAAAGTAATATTCGCTTCACTATCATCGTTTGTCTCATTGTTTTCAAGTCTGATAAGTTGATCGGCTTGTAACATTTTCTGGTTACCTTTTTTCCTTTGATTCTATATCGAATTCGTGTAGAAGTAAGATCACTCGATTAAGGGGTGGTTTTGCATCTTGCTTTTTAAATAAGTGCCTTGGAGCTAAATGATCGGTATGAACAATAGTTTTTGAAAGAATAAGATAGGATCTGAATTTGTCAGATGCAAAAACTACAGCCATAAGTTCTTTTTCGATTACGGTGTATTTTTGTTTAGCGGAATTAAGGGTTTTGCTTTCGAAGTAAATCGGGTGAAAGTTTTTACCATCTTTTTGACCTAAGATGGCTCCTACAGCGAAATCACTTGCATCACACATAAGTTCAAACGAAAGATTCCAGTTCGGGCTTACGATCACAGGAGCACATGTGAGTTTCTCTTTCAATGATAAATGGAGTATCTTTTTCGAGCAGTTTAGTTATAGGTCAAGCAATTTTCTAGAAGTCTTTAACACCTTTGATATTAGTAGGGGTGGAAGTTTTGAGATCACATCAATTTTTGCTTTATCGACTTCAAGTCCTGCACTGGACACCTTGTGTCCAAGCACAATTCCTTCTTTGACCATGAAATGACATTTTTCCCAGTTTAGGACGAGATGAGCGTCTTTACAACGTTGGAGCATTTTATCAAGGTTGTTTAGGCATGTGTCGAAAGAGTTTCCAAAGACGGAAAAATCGTCCATGAATACTTCGACTGATTCTTCGATCATATCGTGAAAGATTGCCAACATACACCTTTGAAATGTGGCAGGAGCATTACATAGCCCGAAAGGCATTCGCCTATAAGCGTATGTGCCGAAAGGACACGTGAATGTTATTTTTTCTTGATCATTAGGATCGATAGGAATTTGAAAATACCCAGAAAAACCATCGAGGAAACAGAAATATTTATTTCCTGCGAGTCTTTCTAGCATTTGATCCATAAATGGTAAAGGAAAATGATCTTTTGCGGTTGCTTCATTGAGTTTACGATAATCGATGCATACTCGCCAACCCGTAATGGTTCTGGTTGGAACAAGTTCATCATTTTCGTTGGTGACAACTGTAATACCACCTTTCTTTGGTACACAGTGGATAGGACTAACCCAAGGACTATCGGCAATTGGATAAATTATGCCGGTATCCAAGAGTTTCATGATTTCTTTTTTGACAACTTCCTGCATGTTCGGATTTAACCTTCTTTGTTTTTGGACAACGGGTTTCTTATCATCCAGAAGTTGTATCTTGTGTTTGCAAAATGATGGGCAAATACCAGGAATATCTGTTGTTTTCCAAGCAAAGGCTTGCTTGTGCTTTTTAAGGACAGATATGAGTTTGTTTTTCTTTTCTTTGGATAGCTGAGATGATATGATAACAGGAAGAAAAGAGGGTTCTTCCAGGAATACATATTCCAGATTATCAGGAAGGGATTTAAGTTTGAGATCCGTAGGAGGTTCTTTGAGAGATGTTTTGATCTTATAATCAGTATTGATGGTGATTTTTTCGAATGGCGGATCTTCGGTATCAGATTCAAAGTCAGAGTTTTCATCGGCAGTCATTGCCATAAATTCATCAAATTCAACAAAGATTTCTTCTTCGAGAAGGGTTCCTTCGATGGAATGCAAAATTTTACTACCTTCGTCTAGAAGAGCGTCGAAATCTTCTTCTAAGATTTCATCGATGACATCGATACTAAAACATGTATCATCGTTTGAATAGGAGTGTTTCATTGCAGAATCGATGTTGAAAATCATTCGTTCAGTTCCAACTCCAAGGTTGAGTTGTTTCTGTTTAACTCGAATTACTGGGCTGTTCAGCGTGTTGTGTGAAAGAAAGGGTATCCCAAATAAAGGGAACTCTACAATCATCTTCCATTTCGGAGAATAACGGAAATCAGTAGGGAAAGGTGAATTTACAACTTCAAACTGAGCATAATTTTCAGCTCATTCTAACGAAATATTGGAATGATTTGTCGGCTAATCTTATGCTCATTTTAGTAGGTTTAAGATTTTTGAGAGATAATTTGGCATATAGTGAATATGGCATAAGGTTAATGCTAGCACCAAGGGACGGCTAATGGCAGTGCGGGGAGAAAGTTTTGTTTTGAAATTACATGGAATAAAAAACTTATCAGGGTCTGTAAGTTAGGTAGGAACTTTGTTTTGGATCATCTTGCTGAACTTTCGTCGCTTAAGAAAGCGGCATAAATTTGTTCGATTTTATGTTTGTTGCTTATGAGTTCTTTGAGAAATTTTCCATAATTAGGCATTCCGGCCAAGACATCGATAAGAGGTACATTGATTCGAACTGCGCGGATTTAGTCCTAGAAATTTTTCATATTGGAGCTTCTATTTTTTTCTTTCCTTAGACCGTTGTGGGGATACAGGATTTTTGGTTTGTATGGTCTTTGGGTAATGTAGTTTCCCTTGACTGGTTTTGGATTTGAATTGTCGGTTGTGGTCTGTAGGGTTATTCGTCTTTTTCATCGCTATCGTCGAATATGATAGGGGTTTTCAGGATTAGTTTGCTCTGATCATATGGAGTTTCACTGGTGGGTTGTAGGATTTACCACTTCTTGTGAATACGGCATTCACATGTC
The DNA here is from genome assembly GCA_026074375.1 of Tanacetum coccineum. Classification (NCBI taxonomy): domain Eukaryota; kingdom Viridiplantae; phylum Streptophyta; class Magnoliopsida; order Asterales; family Asteraceae; genus Tanacetum; species Tanacetum coccineum. Next base: position 11,894 of record BQNB010019701.1, on the reverse strand, counting down.
ATTGGGAGATTGTGTGTGAGTTGGTTGACTTGGAATTGTATCCTTTTAGGTTTTGGTTGAGTGAACGAGTGTTACTGGGAACAGATTCCAGAAGGTCGACCAGATTGCTTAGGTCAGCAGTTTTGTCGAACTTGGTTTCCATGGTTTTGAATTGAGCTTGATGATTTTTGCAACGGTTTCCGAGTTAAGTTTTGTAAGTTTTAAGATGCGTATGAACATTTCTTTGACAGAAGCATTGTTGATTGCTAAATTTCATGATTAATCTTTGAATTATTTTTGAGATTGATGGTTTATCATTCAATATTGGATCATGTGTATGTCGCGGATTGTAACTACTTCGTTCGTTTAAACGCCAATTATCACGATTTAAGTCTCGGTAGCGGTAATCATTGTAAAAACAAGTCTTACAAAAAATTTGCATGAATTTGGCTTCTTCTTCTCGGGATGCTAAAAAAATGTTTGCTGCTATTGAAACACGATTTGGAGGTAATAAAGCCACTAAGAAAACACGAAACACTTTTGAAGCAACAATATGAAAATTTTAGTGCATCAAGCACAGAGTCACTTGACTCTATCTTTAACAGGCTCTAAAAGATTGTTAGTAGGCTTGCAATTTTGGGTGTGGTCATCGCTCAAGAAGACTTAAATTCAAAATTTTTGAGAAGCTTGCCTCCTAAGTGGAATACTCATGTTGTAGTCTGGATGAATAAGGCTGAAGTTGAAACAATGAGCATCGATGATTTGTACAACTTGAAAATTGTTAAACAAAGTGTAAAGAAATATGTTGGTGCAAGTAGTGGTGCTCAAAACTTGGCCTTTATGACTGCTCTAAGTACTAGCAATACTAATGATGTTAATACTGCTAAACCTGCATACTAAATTAGTAATGTTAGCCCTAATTTTAACACTGCTAGTCCTCGAGTTAGTACTGCGAGCTTCAGTGATAATGCTATGTATGCTTTCATGGTTAAGAATCTCAATGGTTCTAATCTCCTACAGCAAGACTTAGAGTAAATTCATGAAGATGATTTGAAAGCAATGGATTTGAAGTGGCAGCTCTCTTTGCTAAGTATGAGGGCAAAGAGGTACTATCAGAGGACAGGCAAGAAAATTTTCATTAATGCTAATGATACTGCTGGGTATGATAAATCCAAGGTAGAGTGTTTCAACTGTCACAAGATGGGACACTTTGCCAGGGAGTGTAGAGCATCAAGGAACAAAGAGGGTCAACTCAAAAATCAAGACACCACTAGGAAGCAATGAAATAATGAAGACACATCTTCAAAGGCAATGTTGGCTATAGATGGTGTAGGTTTTGACTAGAGTGACATGGCAGAAGAACAAGTTCAGACAAACATGGCTCTAATGGCGTTTTCAGACTCTGAGGTATACAATGATAAAACTTGCTCTAAAACTTGTCTGAAAAACTATGAAACTCTTAAGAAACAGTGTGATGATTTGATTGTTAAGCTTAATCAAACTGAATTTACAGCAGCTACTTATAAAAGAGGTTTAGCAACTGTAGAAGAACAACTTATCACATATAAAAAGAATGAGGTTCTTTTTAGTGAATAAGTTGCAGTTCTTAAAGGGAATTTGTTTCAAATATTATGAAATAAATGTACGTTAAAAGTAGTTTGAAAAATTTAAACAAGAGGAAAAAGGGGACATTGAATTAAAATAGAAATTTGATAAAGCCTCAAAAGACCTAGGACAAGTTGGTTTGGGGTCAGATAACCGACGAAAGTTTAAAATGGGTTTAGGGTATAATGTTTGTTCCTCCACCCCTCCTTTCATTATAATAGACCTTAACAAGCTGGATCTGGTTTATTATGGGTCTGATGAATAAAAGAGCCTGATTCAAAGGTTATTGATTATGAGAATAGTAGCAAGGTCTAACATTTTTTTTTTTTTACTTTTTTTTTTTGTATGTGATCAAAAATCAGTATGCATTTCTAAGGAAAATTCTGATGACTCTTTGGTAAAAGAACAAGTATCAGAAGACACAAGTAGCTTTGTTGAGTCTTCACTTAATGTGAAAAGAAACTGTTTTTCCTGTGAGAATGATGTAGAGTCTGTAAAACCTAAAAATCATAAAAACCCAGTTAATAAGTCAGTAGGTATGCTGGGAGTGTTAGATCATAAACTCTAGGGGGGAATCAAAGAAACTGGAATGGACAGAAGTCCAATCAACTAGGAAGTGATTTTGTGATGTATAATAAAGCATGTTTCATTTGTGGGAGTTTTGATCATGTGCAGGCTCATTGTAATACATCAAAGGGAAAGGATGGGTATTCGGGAATAATTATTACAGGGGTGGAACTACAACTATTACTACTCAACAGGTACTCACCCTATGCTTCCATGGAAACTGGTCCAAGAGCAGTTTTAATGAAAACTGGCCTAAAAACCTTTAATACTGCCAGGACAGTTAATACTGCTCATCCCAATCTAAGTTTTTTAGTGCTTAAACCAATGTCACATTTTTCAAAAAACTTCACAATCAACTGTAAGAAGACCCTGTCAATCAAAAATAAATTATCTACAACAAAGTTCTGCACATAAAGTTAAATACTGCCAAAGGCAAGCAAGTTAGTTAATACTACTAGGCCAAAAACAGTTAATACTGCTAGGCCAAAAGCAGTTAAAACTGCTAGGCCAAATTCTGCAGTTGTTAATGCTATTAGGGTTAATTAGGAAAATGTTGTAAAGGCCTCATCATATTGGGTTTGGAGACTACCCAAACATGATAGTGCATCAATTCACCTTGAAAGAAACATAATTACATTTGATCCACGAGACAGATCCAAGTCTTTTTGTGATGGCTTGGGTCCCAAAAGGGAATCTAATTTCCTTATTTTTATGCGCAGGGCAAGCCACAACAGGATGACATAAGATTTGTTGACAGTGGATGCTCAAGGCACATGACTGGGAACATAGCTTATCTCTCATATTTCAAGGAATTTGATGAAGGTTATGTTACATTTGGGGGGGAGCACTTGGTGGTAGTAGAATTTCTGGTTAAAGGAACATTAAAACTGTAGCCAAGATTTTTGAAGATGTATACTCTATCAATGAGTTAAAATTCAACCTTTTTAGTGTCCCACAGATGTGTGACAAAAAGAACTATGTCATTTTTACTGACACTGAATGTCTTGTCTTATCTCCTAATTTTAAGTTGCCTGATGAAAGTCAGATACTTCTTAAAATTCCTAGAAAGGACAACATGTACAGTTTTGATATGAAGAACATTGTTCCTAAAGAGAGTTTAACTTGTCTTGTTGCAAAGGATACATTAGATGAATCAATGCTCTGGCATAAGAGGCTTGGTCATATTAGTTTTAAGAACATAAACAAGCTTGTTAAGGATAATCTTGTAAGAGGATTGCATACAAAACGTTTTGAAAATGACCAAACCTGTGTTGCTTGTCTTAAAGGGGGATGGCAACACAGTGTTCATTGTCAGTCCAATGTCTGGAATCCAATTACTAAGCCTTTGTTTTATGCTTATATGGATTTGTTTGTTGGTCCACCGGTGTGAGTAGTTTAATGCATAAGAAGTATTTCTTAGTAGTCACTGATGATTATATCAGGTTTACATGGGTTTTCTTTTTAACAACTAAGGATGAAATCAGTGAGATTCTTAAGAACTTTATCAAAAAAATAGAAAACCTAGTGGATAAGAAAGTGAAAATAATCAGGAGTGATAATGGAACAGAGTTTAAGAATAAAGTTATGGATGATTTTTGTAGAGAAAAAGGTATTAAGAGGGAATACAATGTGTAGAAGAATCCTCTAGCAAATGGTGTGTTGGTGAGGATGTATAGACACTAATTGAGGCTTCTAGAACAATGTTAGCTTACTCTAAGTTACCTACCACATTTTAGGCTGAAGCAGTTAGTACTGCTTTCTATGTACAAAATAGGGTCTTAGTAGTCAAGCCTCATAACAAGATACCTTATGAACTTTTTAGAGGTTTTAACCAGCTCTGAAGCTTATGAACCATTGGATGTCATGTTACCATCTTAATATTTAGACAGTTTAGGCCAAGTTTAATGGAAAAAGTGATGAAGGTTTCTTTGTTGGATATTCCTTGAGTAGTAAAGCTTTTAGGGTATACAACACTAGAACTAGGAGGGTAGAAGAAAACTTGCATATTGGGTTTTTAGAGAATAAGCCTATGATAGAAGGGAATGGTCCATAGTGGTTGTTTGATATTGAATCTCTAACCCAATCTATGAATTATGTTCCAATTGCTGCATGAACAATCACTAATGAATCTGCATGTATCCAATGAGAACTTAATACAGGTACATCTACTGAGAAAGAAGAAATCAATCAAGATTGCATTGTGATGCCAATTTGGAAAGATGCTTCATACTTTGATTCACCTTCTAAGGATGTTGGTAATGGTGAACCAAAATTTGTTGCTGATGTTCAAAAACAGGTTAAAGATGGTCCAGATAATGAGAATGATGAAAAAGATAAGTCTGAAGATGATAGCAGTCCTAAGGAAGTTAATATTGCTGGACAACATGTTAATACTGCCAGTCCTGAAGTTAAATTTGGTCGTTTTAAACTTAATACTGTTGATCCATCAGTTAATACTGCTAGTTCATATGATCAAGATAGCCCTAAAGACATGTTCATAATGGGAGCTAGTCATACACTTGAAGCCACTCATGTTGAGTTCTTCAGTGATGAAGATGAACCAGAAGTTGATTTGGGGAACATCACAAATTCCTATACAGTTCCAACCACTCCCAATACAAGAATTCATAAAGATCACCCAATTGAAAATGTGATTGGTGATGTGAAGTCATCTGTTCAGACAAGAAGAATGACAAAACCTACTTCTAAACAAGGGTTTCTCAGTACTGTATATGAATAGAAAACACATGATACCCTGAATACTTGTTTTCTATCACAGATTGAACCCACAAGCATTGCTAAAGCTCTATCTGATTTATCTTGGGTGGAAGCAATGCAGGAAGAACTTCTGCAATTCAAACTCCAACAGGTTTGGATACTTATAGATTTGCCTATTGGAAAGAGGGCCATTAGAAAAAAAATAGGTTTTCAGAAACAAGAAAGATGAAAGAGGGATTGTGATTAGGAATAAAGCAAGGTTGGTTGCACAAGGTCATAGACAAGAAAAATGTATAGACTATGAAGAAGTTTTTGCTCTTGTGGCAAGAATTGAGGCAATAAGATTGTTTTTGGCCTATGCTTCTTTTATGAGTTTTCTGGTATATCAAATGGATGTGAAGAGTGCATTCTTATATGGAACTATTGAGGAAGAGGTTTAAGTTTACTTACTTAACCACAGGATTTAAAGATCTCTGACCATCCAACAAAATTTACATAGGTGGTAAGGCACTATGGGGTTGCATCAAGCACCAAGAGCATGGTATGAAACCTTGGCTAACTATCTTTTGGGCAATGGGTTTAAAAGAGGGAAAATAGATCAGACATTGTTTATCAAGAAGCAAAAAGGAGATATTTTGCTTGTACAGGTTTATGTTGATGACATTATGCTTGGCTCTACAAACAAGGAACTGTGTACTGCATTTGAGAAGCTTATGAAGGATAAGTTTCAGATGAGTTCTATGGGAGAACTTACTTTCTTTCTAGGATTGTAAGTATAGCAGAAGGAAGAAGGAATATTTATCAGTCAAGAAAAATATGTAGTTGAGATTTTAAAGAAATTCAACTATACTGATGTGAAGTTTGCTTCCACTCCAGTTGATTTGGAAAAGCCTTTAGTCAAAGATCGAGATACTGATGATGTTGATGTACATCTTTATAGATTTATGATTGGGTCTTTGATGTATCTTACAACATCTAGGTCAGATATCATGTTTGCAGTATGTGCATGTGCCAGATTTCAAGTTACACCAAAGACATCACATCTCTTAGCAGTCAAGAGAATTTTTAGATATTTAAAAGGCAAACCAACTTTAGGCCTTTGGTATTCTAGGGATTCTCCATTTGAACTAGTTGCTTATACTGATAGTGACTATGTTGGAGCCACTCAAGATAGGAAGTCAACAACTAGAGGTTGTCAGTTTTTGGGAAACAGGTTGATATCTTGGCAGTGCAAGAAGCAAACTGTAGTTGCCACCTCTACAACTGAAGCTGAATATGTGGCTGCTGCTAGTTGTTGTGGACAAGTACTCTGGATTCAAAATCAATTGCTGGATTATGGGTATAATTTCATAAATACTATGATTCACATTGATAATAACAGTACTATCTGCATTATTGAAAATCCTGTTCAACATTCTAAAACAAAACCTTATGAGATTAGACATCATTTTCTTAAGAGATTGCATGCTAAAACATGTTAATTTAAATGGTTAAAATTGATACTGAACATAATGTTACAGAAAGCATATTGAATTCCTGATGTTGAATTCTTCACCTCTGAAGTATTGTTTGAGAGGAAGTTAATGTTTTTGAATATCAGTTTTTAACTTTTATTCATGGGTTATGCATAAATATGGATCCTCATGAATTCTCACATGCTTATCTAGTCTTTTCTAGTGTGCTTGTGATGAATAGAGGCATGTTGTTGTATAATTATTGAAGACATAGTTAATACTGTTAGATATCTATTAATACTGTTGAGTCAAAGTTAGTACTGATAGGATGTCATAAGAGCCAAAGTTACAACTGTTGAACAAATTCTTATCCCTTGAAGCATTGTTTGAGGGGAGGCTACTTATGTAAATATACAGTCAAAGCATGGATGGAAGGATATGTAATATCAAAAGTGGTTTAAAAAGAATCAAAAACATCTAGGCATGTCAAAAGAGGTCGGGACACCAAGATACCTCAGTCTAGTGGTCCCCTTGTAAAGGTTGGTGATGAGGCTGTCCATAAGGAGTTGGGTGACAAAATGGAAAGGGCTGCTACTACTGCTTCTAGCTTAGAAGCAGAGCAGGACAGTGGTAACATTAATAAGACTCAATCCATGGCAACACTTAATGGATCAAGTTCTTAGGGAATTGGTTCAGGTAGTGGTCTCATGTGCCAAGATACCATATTAGGGGGTGTAGATGCTCAAACTAGGTTTGAGACTACATTTAAATAGTCCAGTAATCCACCTCTCTCAAGAGGTTACACACTTGGAAGTGGGGAGGACAGTCTGAAACTATTGAAATTGATGGAAAATTGTATAAAATTATCTAAATTGGTGAGAAAAAGAAAAGAGAGATTAAGTGAGCTGAAAAACAGAAAGAGATTATGTGATAAAAACAGAAAGAGTGAATTGGTGAGCAAAAAGAATTGAGAGATATTGTGTGAGCTTAAAAACAGAAAAAGAGATTGTGAGAGTCAATATTTGGTGTTGGTACTGGTATCTCAATGTTAGTACTACTGGGCATTACTTAGTACTGATAGTCATATTTTAGTACTGCTAGGCTTAGAGTTAGTACTGCTAGTCTAATATTGGTACTGCTAGGTGACCGTTAGTACTATTTAAGATATAACCAAATTTCCTTTACTATTTATAGCCGTTGTAAAATTTCCGCCAACAACTTCGTCTATAGGTTTGACTAATTGGAGAATTCATGATCTTTCTATATAAACATAAGATTTCAAAATAAGTACAAATCTTTTTCAGTCGGTGCATTTTAAAACCTTAAAAACTCTCTCATATCTCAATTCTCTCTACCATACACTTATACTCTCTCCCACGACCATATCCCATAACCTTAATTAACTTTATCTTCATCTAATGGCAAATTTAGAATTTTGTGATAAGCACGACATGGTTGCATACTTTGAGAAGTCAAAAGGGAGTGAGGGGTTTCATGAAATCATTGATTTTCTCTCTGCGAGTCACATCCACTATGCCCTCACTGCAAGTCCAACCATTTATACTACTCTTATTGAATAATTTTGGCAAACTGCTGCTTTATGCACAATTGATGATGGAGTATTGGGTATTACAGCAACCATTGATAGAAAGGTCAAGATAACAGTTTCAGAGGTCTCCCTCAGAAGGCATCTCAAGCTTGAAGATTCTGAAATCATTCCCTCTCTCCCTACTGCAGAAATCTTTGAGCAATTAGCTCTTATGGGGTATGTAACTACTTTTGATAGTCTTACTTTTCAAAAGGGACACTTTTCCCCACAATGGAAGTTTTTCATTCATACTATACTCCACTGCTTGAGTCCTAAGAAGACTGCTTGGGAGCAGTTTAGTAGCAACATAGCTACTGATATCATATGCCTAGCAACAAACAGGACTTTTAACTTTTCAAAATTCATTTTTGATGCCATGGTAAAGAATTTGGATACCACACACACGTTTTTGATGTATCCTTGATTCATACAAATCTTTTTAAACAAACACCAAAGACTTCTTTTCCCCTATATAAGAACCTATCCTACTCCTTCCCTTACACACAAACTGTTCAGCAACATGAAAATAGTCTCCAAGGGATATTCTAGGGTGATTACTCCATTGTTTGACACAATGCTAGTTCAGCCTCAGGGTGAAGAACCATCTATCCAAACCACTCCTGAGACATCCCCTTCTAAGATAACATCTTCACCATCCTTATCATCCCATCACACATCAATCAGTGCCCCATCCACCTCATAACTACCCACCACACCTACTGGGGAGGCTGCTCCAATGCCTCATGAATCACCTCTCCATAGTGTTCACTTACTTGGACGTGATGAGGGCAGTATACAACAACATGAATTGATGGATTTGGTTACTAAGTTGACAGATAAAATTGAAGTTTTAGAGAAGGACTTGCAGCAGACAAAGAAGACTTATAGTACTGCTCTTACAAGACTCATCTTAAGAGTGAAAAAGTTGGAGAGAACTATCAAGACATCCAAAGCTAGGAGAAGGGCCAGGGTAGTTCTTTCAGAGGATGAAGATGCTGCAGAGGATTCTTCCAAACAGGGGAGGAAGATCTCTGATATTGATACAGATCCCACAATCTTATTGGTACAACCTCAACAAGATATGGAATATGATTTTGATGTTAGTACTGCTGAAGGATTTACCACTGCTAGTGCTTCTATTAGTATTGTTAGTCCTCCAAGGGTTTCTACTGTTGAAGACATTAGTGATGCTGAGACACTAGTCTATATTAGGAGGAGTGCATCAAAAGCAAAGGATAGAGGAAAAGCCATTATTCAAGAATCTGAGCCACCAAAGAAAATCAAGAAAATGGTTCAAGTTCAAATGAGCATTGATAAAGAATTAGCTAAGAAGGTATTTGAGGAAGAACAAGCTAGATTCAATGTTGAACAAGAAGCTAGATTTAAGGCAGAACAAGAACAAGAAAGGATTGACTTTGAAACAGCTTTAGAATTGCAAAAGAAGTTAGATGAAAGAGAAGAAGTTCCAGCTAAAGAAGTTCATGATATTGATTGGAGTGATCCTTCTATGTTAAGATACCATGCTCTTCAGAATAGACCATTCTCTGTAGCTGAAGTCAAGAAGAACATGTGCATGTATCTGAAGAATCAAGGTGGATACAAGATGAGTCACTTCAAAGGAATGAGTTATGAAGAAATAAGACCTATATTTGAAAAGGTATGGGATCAAATTCAATCCTTTGTACCCATGGATTCTGAAAAGGAAAAAGGTAGTAAAAAGAAAACTAGAGGAAGAAGAAAGAAATCACTTGCTAGGAAAAAAGGAAAAGAAACTCTTAGTGAAGAAAGTACTAAGAAACAGAAGTTAGAAGATGATGCTGAGAAAGAAGAACTTCAAGTTTACTTGAACATTGTTCTAGAAGAAGAAAGTCTTGATGTTGAATCATTAGCAACAAAGTATCCTATAGTTGACTGGGAGACACAGATTCTAGTAAATGATCAATACTATTATCAAATCAAAAGAGCAGATGGAAGTGTTAAACATTACAAGATATTTAGTGCAATGCTTTATGATTTTTATAGGCAAGATGTGCTGGAATTGTACAGATTGGTCAAGGATAGATTTCAGACAACAAGTACAGAAGGTTATGACTTATTGCTTTGGGGAGATCTGAAGACATTGATTGAACCAAATGAAGAAGATGAAGTATGAAGAAATCAACAAGACTGGAATCTGATAAACTGGAAGTTACATAATTTTTGTGGAGTTAATGTGAATTTAATGGATACTGGTTTAGTGATTCACATGATGGTTGAAAAGAAATATCCTCTGTCACAAGATACTCTGTAAAAAATGTTAAGTAGAAGGCTTGAAGTAGTTATCAAAGTGAAATAGGTTATGAGCTCATCAGGTTTATCAAGTCACAAGTACTGCAGTAGAAGAGTGTTTGGAAGTATCCTCAACAATGCAGACTAGAAGATTTGATTCAGAAGAAACTTGAGATTTGAAGGTAAATCACAAGTTTAGGGGAGGATTGTTGGGAATAAATCTTCACAAGATCTAGTTCAAGAACTTAGTACTGCTCAGCATATAACTACCAGTACTAACTGGTTAGTACTGCCAGAAGAAAGTTAGTACTGCCAGAAGAAAGTTAGTACTGCCAGTACTAACTTAATACTACCAAAAGACTTAGTACTGCCAGAGAAGATTAATATTGCTAAAGGAAGTCAGAGATGTCAAAAGATAAGGATTGTCTAAAGATAAGGATTACTTGGAGATAAATATTAGAAGATAATTATAGAATAGATTGTATCAGAATATTCTATAAGTTTATGTTTATCTTTAGTATATGTTTTAAGCCGACTAGGACTCCTTAGTCTATAAAAGGAGGCTCTAGGGCATTAGTTGAGA